>JBBPLT010000046.1:0-111293 GCA_038089955.1 Strobilomyces dryophilus | reverse complement strand
AGACACAAACTGGGGTGTTGTGGGCGATCTACACCTTGTGCAAAGTTCAAATCTGGCAAGTTTCGAGCCACCGGCACCTACAAGTAGTAGGGCTCAAATGAAGACGACAGAGGCAACCAACGACTAGGTGCCAGGAAAAGGTGCAGCGAGGATGGACTATGATTGACTTTTCAGCAATGTGACACCTGTCCAAAGAAAAGTGTATATTGCTGTGTTGATGCGGCTAATACCGGTGAGTTGCGAAAATGAAAATAAATTTTAAAAATATGCAAAAAAGGAAAGTATGAAATTATTACAAAAAAGGAAGAAGTTTCCGTGGTCAAGCAAGGTAATTTCTCACGTCATGCAAACGCTGATAGTGGTCACTTCGACATGCTCAACCGGCATTGTGCTGGCTCGGTTAGCAGCCTTTGATTCGGATCTCGTACATTGTCATGACCTTAGATAGACCTATACCCAGTCATGTTTCAAATTTTCATTTATCTGGCTTATTTCTGTGGGTGATAAACCACCTTTTACTGTGATTTCGGACACAAAACACAGATCATCTTCGTATTCGACGCAGTACTCGCACAGTGAACTACTGTACATAGTCTGAGTGGATCTTGCCCCCATCTTGCTCCAATTTTGATGTGGATCAAAGTTGAATTGCGTGAGCAATTAGTGTTCGTATAAAGTGACGGTGCTGTATAAAGTGATGGTGGATGACTGTATGACGAAAGCCGATGACAGTGGAGGCGCTAGCTCCGGCTGCTGGTGGGCCAACTTCAACACGCTCGAAACTGCTCACCTACTGTACTACCGCGTCGTGAAGTTCAAGCTACGTCGTGCACAAAAAGTTCCATGTAAAGATCCAACGTGATTTTTCTTCATTCCATATGGATAAGATACCGCTACAGTCGTGTCTTTTAAAGTAACCCCCATACGTTGAATCAGGACGAGGTCTAGTTGCCATCGACGTGTAGACATCCGGCGCGGACGGATGGATAGCAAAGACGAGCGACGAAAAGTTCGACCAGCGTGTCAACGTCGCAGATTAGTGGATCATAGGACGAGTCGATCGTCATTTGTGCGTGTGGAAGTCGAAGGAGGGTGGGTGCCAGAACTACCCCCTTTTTTTCATCAAGCCATCGCTTGAGCGATGGATTGGACGAGCATGCCCTGGTAGTCACCACCAGCTTCATACATGGCAAAACCGGCGAGACCGGCGTCCTTGATGTACTGTCCCTTTGCGGCTGTGACGCACTTGTCAACGACAGGAATCACACTATGCAGATCGTGGGACATACCAAAGGATTGTGGATTGTCATAGGAAACCAAGATGGAACTGGATGGGTTATACACGAAAGGCTGAAATAAATATCAATCAGACGATGGAATACATGTCGTCGAACAGTGGCGGCGTACCGTCTGACTGCACTGGTCAAACACACCAACCATGCCAGAACCAGCAGTGCCGTTTTGGTTGAGGAAGCCATCTTGCATCAGTGCCCAGAAGTTGTAAATACCGGTATTGCCATTGCCGACAGGGGGGTTACCACAGATGTCAGGACCAGTGGAGGGTGGGGACCAAGCGTCGCCAATAGGAATGTTTTGCTTGTCGAACGAGGTGTAAACGTTCAGCGTGTTGCCAGTGACCGCGGTTGACGGAGGAACGGTGTAACTGTGTCCATAAGCTGCCACACCAAGAACAAGTTTGTTGGCAGGGAAACCAGCTTTGGTCCAGGCTGCGATAGCGGAGACAGCCGAGCCTTGTTGATTGCCGGAGGAAGCGCAGGTGTCGTTGAGAGGCGAGTTGGGACCTGTAACGCTGCTGAAAGATCCGTGGACGTCGTAGTTCATTATCTCTGGAATTTGGGTAAGCGGATGTTAGGGCTAGGTCAGAGGAACTCACCAATCCAATCAAAAGCATGTGCGTAAGCGGAGACATCGGTCATTGGATTATCGTCGGGACCAACCCAAGGTTCGATGCCGGTCGCAGCAGAGAGGGTGAGATTGGAAGTAGAGTTGCGTACTTCTTGCAAGAACAAGAGGAAGTTGGCACTGTCTTGGGGGCTGAGGGTGTTACAGCCAACACCCTGCTTGGCAGGATACTCCCAGCTAACTCACAATGAGTGGGATGGCGAGAAGACGAGTGAGTGAACTTACTCAAAGTCAAGACCAGTGAAGCCGTGAGCGTTGGCATATTGGATCAAGGAGTTGGCAAAGGTGGTACGATTCTGAGCAGTGGCGACCGAAGACGACCAGTAGATGCTGCCATCCCAACCACCGACGGTGAGAAGGGATCGAACATTCTGGAGACGACGGTTAGGTACGCGTCGACTACAGAAACCTCGGGGCAACTCACGTTGGCCTTTGCGGCGGCGGTGAACTCGTCGACCATGCTAGCGCCGGATATGAGCTCGACAGTACCATTAGAAGAGGGCTGTGCGCTAGCAGGAAGAGTCGATATGACGAGGAGACAAAAGGCAAGGGGCACTTACGTGAAGTAAGCCATGTGGGTGTAGTGCGCCCAGGAGATGTTGGACACGCTCTCGTTGGGATGCCAATTGGCATACCAAGCCATGGCGATCTTGCCACCGGTGCCAGCACCGGTGGTGGAATTGCCAGAGGTGGAGGAACCTCCCGAGGGAGAGGTGGTGGGGGCGGGACCAGAGGAGGGCTTGAGCGAGCAAGTCGGGGCAGCGAATGCGAGGGGCAGGACGGACAAAAGGGAGAGTGCGGCGGAAAGCATGACGGGACAAGGGAGGGGGAAGGGGGAGAAAGATCGTGAGGTACGGGTGGAGAGACCAGGGCGAGCGAGGCCTTTTGTAGCGGTTGCCACTCACTCGTATTCATTGTTCGGCTCCACATGTTTGTGTCGCGGCGACGGGCCTATTTGGAACAAGCCCGTTTCATTCTGCCTTTTGTCTCAGCGGTCACGTCTTCATCACCGTCGCACCGCGTGATTCCACGTCCACGGGCTGTTTATTAAACCAACACATGTGTCTACCCTATCATCGCATGCTCGCCACGTCCCAGTCCGTGCTCGTCGTCGAAACGTCGCGTAAGGAACCCCCCAACGCACCGTATCCACGACATCTGGATCTCATCGGCCATCCACCATCGGACTGCGGACGAGCCCGATCCGTGCGGCGAGGCGACGTGCCTGTCTGGCTTCGACCGTTCTCGAACGGACGAGCGCGAGAACGAGCGCGACTGCAGCGAACACGAGGTTGCACGCTACGAACTCGTAAAAGTCGGCCCGCTCCCGAGCGACGATGCGGCCACAGGACTGCCATGCCGGGGTCTCCCCGGTGGTGGACGTTCGGTTGGGGGAACAATGCATGAGGCGTCGATTGCCGAACGGCTGGCAGAACGGCTGGTGCAGCTGAGAATGGCGTCAGGGTGGGCAGCACGATCGAGCAGTGGAGACGGACGGCGTCGGGTGGACATGGCTCGCATTCGCCGAACGGACGGCAGACGGCATCCTGTGCGAGGGCCTGCGAGAGAAACAGGACGACGAGGACGACGAGTCGCATCATGCCGTGGGAACATCCACCCTCTTGCACCATGGCCCGTCGCACCGCCGTCGTCGAGGAGTTTGACGACGAGTCCGACCTCCCGCTCCCCTCCCGCCCTCTCCCGCCCACCGCCCGCGGCGCGCTCCTCGAAGAGATCGCCACATCAGACACCGACGACACCGACGACGACGACGATCACGACGCTGCGCCTGGCCAGTCTCAGCTCCCCGCACCCCCCAGGCCCACCTCGAACACCATCACTGACGTCACCCCTTATAAGAGGTCTGCTCGTCCTCCGCTCTCCCGCTCACTCCGTCTCATCGCCGGAGCAGATGGACCTGCCTCTACCCAATATACATCGACGCCAAGCGACCGTACGGCAGAGGTGAGCGCAGGATTGCCCGCGACAAGAGCGTCTGGTGGCCCCTCAGCAAGGACATTGCCGACGCCACCAATCGCCTGGGCCTCGGCACCCTCCACGAAGTGAACAAGTCTCATCCCCGCGACTGGGAGAACCCAGGTCGCGTCCGCGTCCAGTGGAAAAAGGACGGCCGCCTCGTCAACCCTGCCATCAAAAACAGTGCGTGCCCGTCCTTCCCTCCGTACCTTTGACTGATTCGCGACTCACAGAGAGGCAACTACTCGAGCTCATCTCGTTTCAGATACAACGCATAAAACCTGACAACGTCCCTCGCCCGCCATACACCATGCTGTCCGTCCCCGTACCTCCCCCAGTCCCGACTACCAAGGCGTCCACCTCCGCCAAGGGCAAGCAACCAGCGAAGCTCAAGAGCGGTGGGACCGTGTCCCATTTGTTGCCGCAGAAAGCCAGTCGTCTGCCTGCACCCCCACAGCCAGAACCACCGTTGCCGAGCCGCGTGTCGCCATATTCCCCAGCGCTCGCCTCGGGCGTCTTGGTCGAGACCGTCAAGGCGGGCATGAACGCACAAGATCAGGGGCCACCTGCACCTGGAGCCGGGGGCATGCAGAAAGGTAAACGGAAAGTGGTGAGAGTGAGAGGGTAGCCCATGATTAGAGTGCTGTTGTGGACATGAGAAGCATCTACAAATGTATCGCTGTTCGTCCTCTCTCTAAACCGTGTTTGGAGGGCGACAGACCCACCGGTACTCCTTCGACACGACCTCAGTTTACCTGTACGCGGCCCACGCGGTGGTTTTTTTCTTTTTTTCCGTCGCAAGAACACGCAATTTTGGTGTCATGGCATCCGACTGAAACTTTACTAGCGTCTCGTCATCTCGCGTCGTCTTCGGGGTGCGTGGTGTGTAGCACCCCACGCAACACTATCTCGATACGTGTTGGGCGACGTCTGGCATGTATTGCACCATTTCCACCCATCGGTGCATCACTGGGATGTAGAGCTACGTGCGTCAGTATTCCATGTGCCCGTTATCTACTTCTAAAAGGTCCTTCAGAAGGCCGGCATAAAACCGGGCTGCTCGCAGTTCCCCTCGTCCTGACTCGTTCGTGATGCTCCCCTTCAGCTTGCCCGATAGCAACGATGCAGTCCCTCCTGCTCCCTTGAGTTTGTCCAAGTCGGTCGATTCTGATGAACAAAGTGGTGCAAACCTCGTCGACGAGGACGACGATTCGTCGTCTGGTTGGGCGCGGGCAATCTTCGCCACTGCATCCCGCGACCTCGACGCCGTTGCGACCAGGCGTTCGGTGTTCGACGATCCGAATCTTGCACCGTTCTATTGGCCAAAGAAAGGTTACGAGAACGTCCATCGTTTCGACCCTTTGGCGAGGTGGACCTACCGAGAGGAAAAAGTAAGTGACGTGAGGCATTGCCGCCCCTTGCTGTCTGTTGATCGTCTCAAGGCCCTCCTACGCAAGATCGACTGGAAGATCGCGCTCATGGCCTCCGTCGGCTTCTCCGCACTCAATTTGGACCGCAGCAATCTCAACCAAGCGAATTCGGCCAACTTTCTTTCAGATCTGCAAATGAACACGAATGGTGACTTGGAACGATCCATGCTCTGAGGTGGCTGACGAACCGAGGATTTTATCAGACTTTAACCTAGGGAACACTATATTCCGACTCTCCTTCCTGTTCGCAGAATTGCCGTCCCAGCTGATTTCGAAGCGCGTACGTTGTCCACGTCCTCTTCAGTTCGTTCGTTGATGACGTCAGGTCGGACCCGATCGTTGGATACCGACCCAGATATGTCTCTGGAGTGAGTAACGCGTGATCACACCAGACGATACTCAGCGCGTCGCAGGCATCGTTTCTCTTGGTCAATTCTGGCTAACTGGAAGAGCATCTTTTCTTGCCTGTCGGGCATTGCTCGGGTGCGATTACATGTTTCCTTTTCATTTTCTTACGATATCCTGATATCAGACGTGGCAGACTTCTTCAGGGAGGGTACGACAGGACCACGGTTCCCGTGAAAATTATGCTGATAACGCGTCAAATCCAGGTTCATTCCTGACCTGGTCTTATACATGTCTTGTCCGTCCTTTGCACGATCTCGTCTCCTCCGTTGATAACGTCTTTCAGACTTCTATACAAAGACAGAGCTCCCAATTCGTCTGGGTGGATTTTGGATGTCCATGAATTTTTGTGCCATCGTTGCCAGCTTCCTAGCTTACGGCATCCTTCATCTCGATGGTGTTGCTGGACAAGCCGGGTGGCGGTAAGTCATGCTACGTTCTGTGAGGTAGCCAATTTCTCATATGGATGCACAGGTGGTTATTCATGATAGAGTGGGTGGTGAACCTCTACAAGCATCACTGCTTAATTGCTCTCACAGGGGCCTGATAACGTTGGCTATAGGCGTGGCCATATTTTTCAATATGCCACCGTCGCCCACGCAGACCAAAACGTGGTTCCGACCAAAAGGGTGGTTTACCGAGCGTGAAGAGGTCATCATCGTCAATAAAGTCCTTCGTGATGACCCGACCAAGGTATTTTCAATAGCATATATGGTACAGAATGCCTTCTAAGTATTACTAGGGTGACATGCATAATCGTGAAGGATTAACCATCGGGCGACTGTGGACCGCGGTCTGCGATTACGATCTGTGGCCCGTGTATATTTTGTGAGTCGGACAGAAGACTTATAATAGCTCTGACCAACGCCGTCGACAGGGGGCTTATGTTCGGAATACCCAGTAACCCACCCACCGCTTACCTTACGCTCTTACTTCGCCACGCAGGGCAAGTGAATGCCGCCCGCCAGCGTTGATCTGTCATTGAACTTCATTTTTAGATTCAACACGTTCAACACGAATCTGTTGACTATCCCATCTCAAGCCATAGGAATCGTCACGATGTTTCTTATCACATTCGTGTCAGAACTGGTTAACGAACGGACCTTCGTATCGATGATGCAGGACTTGTGGATATTGCCGTTCCTCGTGGCACTATATGCTATACCGTCGAGTCCGGACCCGTGGTTGTCTTTTGTTTGTGTTTTTCTTCAACCCTATGAACACACACTCATCAATCTACAGGGACTGTTGACTGGACTGCTTTCCTTTCCGTAAGCCTCATCAGCTTTTTTGGACGCATTGACTGAAAGTCCGGTCTCAGTTACACTCATCCGATCCAGGTTAGACCCTGATCCCCGACGTTGACGGGAACTGAAATCTATTCATGACAGGTTGGATGGTGCTCCAGAAATTCTGGTGCAGTGGCCAGCCGTACCGTCAACGCGTCCTTGTACAACATGTGAGACCAGCCCTGTTCTTCGACATCCGAACTGACCCAAATTCCCAGGTTCGTGCAAGCGGGTAGCGTCATCGCATCCAGGATCTACGTAGCCAGCGACGCTCCGAGATGTACGTTCCCCCGTCAATGTCCACAGCGGAAAGGGGAGCTCACGACGTCGCGTCCAGACGAGCGAGGAAATCGAACGTTGATCGTCGTGTGTTGCGTCAACGTGCTTCTGCTGTACCCCGGTACCAAGGCGTACTACGTCTGGCGAAACCGCCGGCGCGCCCAGATTTGGGACGCCATGACGCCCAAGGCGAGTGCATGCTGTTCGAGTCGGACGGGCACGGAAGCTGACCCACGCGCAGGAGAAGGCGCGCTATTTGGACACTACCAAGGACGTCGGGAACAGGCGGCTAGATTTCCGGTTCGCGCATTGAGTCGGAGGCGCGTGGTACGCGAGAGCGCGCGTCGTCCGTAAGCTGGTCCCTCCAGGGGGGCAGTTTCGACGGGATGGCGGCTTTTTTTTTCTCCACGTCTATTTCGCTGCGTCTTCGTTTCGTCGTACGCTAATCACTGACGTTGCATGGGACCACGTTCACATCCAATGTACTTGTTGGCCGTGATGTCGTTGTCGACGGGTGACTCGATTCAGGAGCTTACAACGAAGTGCTGCATTTCGCTTCGAGTTGGCTGGGTCTGCTCATGGAAATACCGCGTCCCGGTGACCAAAGTCGCGATTTCTGTGTGCCAGAACCTGCAGGAAGGATGACGCGCTCACGTGACCAACTTCAAAAAGCAAAGCCCCCTGCCAAACTGCTCGAGTACACGACACGCCAGCAGTTACCCACCATGAATGCCTTGCGACTCCTAAGAAATCCATTCCCCTTGGCCTCGAGGGGCAGCTCCGCTTTCGAAGCGTGCATTGGCCTTGCCAATTGTGCCCCTATGGCGGCGGACAGAAGAAAAGGAGTTATGAAACCGGAACAAGCATCGCTGATGCTCGGGCACCTTCTCTTGTCTGCACCCAATGACTTCGCTAGAGAACAAGTACAAGAGGACATCCTTGCTGCGAAGGATGGCCCTGCCATGATCGAGCTTGCCAGATTTTACACTGACTTTCTGGTTGGCTTGTGTAAGCTCACATTTACAATTTCCGCCGACGTGGCATGCGCTGATCGCTAATCATTCGTAGTCAAACCAACATACAATCCACGAACAACCCTCATGTCTGCGCACCCGTCGCGTCCAGACCACTTTGAAGCTGCGCGCCAAATCACAGTCGGTCTCATGCAGGAACGCGAGCTTACTGGCACGGGCTACCGCGAGATGGTAAGCTGGTAGCAAGTCTCGATCACTTTATTCACCCATACTTTCCGTAGGCGATCGAACGATGTGACCACGCTTGTATGATCACTGGGGGGCACGAGTACGGACACAGATATTTGCCCACATCGATCGGCGACAAGCTACTACGCGTGGCACACGTCGTCCCGCAGTATTTAAATAAAAATATCGAGAATCCCCACAAGGTACTCATAAACCGCTGTCTCCACTTTTATCGATTCATGTTCTATTTTGACTCGGACTGCCTCACTGCAGCAGCATTTCTCTTCTTTCGCGTGGACGCTCGCGTCCTTGCTACACGGCGGTGATATCGTCTCGCAACTTTCAGGCCAGCAGATCCACAGAATGGAGAACCTCCTGGTGATGGCCGAGAAATACCATTTTCTATTCAAAAATCAGGCATTGTGGCTCCACCCTGTGCTCGTAGGTCTCACGCCATTCTCGTTTTCACTTCGTGCTTACCCGCCACGTCGCGACAGGGGAAACCCAACACATACAGAGTCTGCTTGGCGCACGAAAGCTGGTGGAAACTCGACGAGATACCTGAAACGATCACTTTTTCCACGGAAACGGAGCACGCCCTCCCGAACAGCGACTATCTGGCACTACGTGGCTTTGCTTGCGAGGTGGTATGGAAGTCTGGACTGAAAACGTTCGGTGGAAAGTAAGGTATGGGTATCCCAGAGATGATGCGTTCGTCAGGGGGTGCGCGCGTGTTCCGCTAGCTTATTCACCTCCGCAGATATATCGACCGTAAGCCTACGTTAGATCGCAAACCTACGACGCGAGTTCCGCTAGTTGCTCCACTTCATCCACGCAGCTGCAGATGCGACCACGCCTGCATTAGATTTTTGTTACGCATCCCGCTCTGCCTATCATCGCATGCGCACGTAGTCGTGGCATGTCACCTTCTTGCACAATCATAATATGATGAGACCATCGAGTTCAGTCAAGTCGCCGATTCACTAAGACGGGAGGTGTCGGACATAGCGGCGGCGCAAACCTTGCTTGTTAGATGGTAAACGGACATGACTGTTCAGTAGCTATCAAGAGGTGGCTAGTAAATGCAACGTGGTGTGAGCAGAAGAAGAACAAATGTCATCAAAGTGTCATTGACACATGGTAGTAGCTAGGATGAGCTGAGCGGGGGTATTTAGACTAGGAAGCAAGAAAAGCACAGGGGTGCCAGGTACCTATGGCGGGCCTCAGGGTACATGTACTTACGGGTGCGGGTACCTGTGAGCCATGGGCGAGACGATATCACGCAGTGACCATCGCGTGATATCGTCACAGCTACGCGTGACGGAATCCTCGTCGTGTCGCGTCGTGTCGTCACGTGTCGTTGTTGTATTAGCATCGGCATCGTCTTGTCTCGTCGTGTCCACATTCGGCGGGCGCATGCAAGAGAACACCTAGGTCGATAGACAGCGGCGAAGGTGAACAGCGAGCCATGCCAATCTGGACCTGCAGAGGGTTATGGGAGGTGCGGCGAGCCCTCGTATGAGATTGGACATGGCCGACCAATCTTCTGTACTTCATCTCGAGCATGTGAGCGTCCGAGGTGTAAAACACGTACGCGCTGAAAACGCGTGGATTTCGAGGATCCCGTTCCTCAATAATACCGTCCTGCCTGTCCGCCATCATTCGTTCAGACACTCCTCGAAGTTGGCTTCCTTGATGTCCTGAGTTGCGTGATCGTGGAAATCACCTTGAGTCCATGGCTCTTTCAAATCGAGGGACGGACTAGATGCCGTCGCCGAGCACCATGCTGTCAGAAAGGATCTGGGTCTCGAGCTCGTCGAGAAATCGCACTTGAAAAAATTTGCAACATATGGGCGCTGTTTGCGATTAAGCAAGGATGTGCGTACCTTTGTCGTTGATTATGCTGATGGCACGCTTTGCTAGAGCAATTGCGAAGAGCATGAAGTGCATGGAGTGTGGAACGGCCAAATCTGGAGTGTACTTCACGACCCGGACAGTTTCGACGAGTGGCAGAGGTTCTGCCACCAAACCGGGTCGGCGAATGGTGGATTTCCTTTTTCACGACTAGTTAGCTGCGTCTCCGTTTCGTCGCACGCTATTCACTGGCGTCGTTGCATGGGACCACGTTCACATCCAATCTACTTGTTGGACGTAATGTCGTTCTTGTATTTGGACGAGGATCGATGAATGCAGTCGGTCCTTCGCAAGGTTCTTGGAGGCCGCGTGTTAAATCTGGGAGAGGTCAACGTGTGTTTTGATTCAGGAGCTTATGATGAATTGCTCCATTCCACTCTACCTCTGGAATCTCTATACATAATGGTATGTTAATAATAAGAAAAGTCGAGGTCAGATATACATCAAACATTGAGGTCTGTTACATTTTAGTTGCAGCACATAATACACTCATTCAGTCACAACGAGGAAAGAGGTGCAAAGATATTCAATGGAGTAGGACACGACCAAAATCAGTGATCCTTTGGATTTCAACATTACCATTGCCCCAAGGCAGCTGTGCCATTACCTCCGATATAGCATGATCTCCAAGTCTTAACCTATCGATCGTGAGACAACCAGGTTCGCTGCGGCGCGAAAGCGCATCCGAGAGATAGCGGAGAGTGATGGCTGAGCGAGTGGGATCATCTTCCTTCGAAAACACCATGCCGTGGAGTTCCAACTCCTTCAGTGCTGGCATGGCTATGTGATCTGGCTCTCTGTCACCAGCAGCATGCCCACCCTGAGCCTGCACGTCTTCACAATGAATGGGTGAATATGCTCTGGGGGGAGTAAAAAGATCGGGCATGTCACCAATGCTCAGTTTAATGTACGACAGATTCCGAAAACGTCCCAGAATCATCCTCCAATTGAAGGCTGGCGAGGCTGGAGGCTGGATGATATGGACGCTCTGGAGGCTTGCCTGGGGGAAGGAACAAACGATGTCGTCGAAGAAGCGCTTCCTCTTGTCATCCATCATCGTTTCTTTGTCGAAGTAAATGTGCATGTCGAGAGGGATAGCTTGAGAGTTGCGGGCCCAGATATCGGCCGATAAGAAAAGACTCGAATCGCGGTCAGATTCACTAAGTTTAAGACGAAGTAGTCCCCGTCCCTGAAATTCTGCAACCAATGAACGGATTGGGGGACGGGGTGGCTCGAATGTGCTGATTCTTCGAGAAAGAAGTGAAGAGAGTAGGGCGAAATCATCAAGGGAGGAATGATCTTCGGAAAAGACTTCAAGTCTGATATTTGCTGCTGCCGGGATTGTAACACACGACAGGAATGCAGTAACGGCCGACAGAAGAGAGGAGATGAAAAGACGGGAGAGATGGAGTAAATGGATTTTTGGTAGGATATCAATTGCAGCAGCCGAAAGAGACTCGGCAACGCTAGCAAGAGCATCCTTGAGAGTCAGATATGTGAGGCCAGGAATGCAACGCAGTGTAGTTAGAAAATTTGCCATGCTTTGTTGAAATGGAACCGGAACGTCGGACAGATCGAGTGTTGTCAGTCCACTGAGCTTGAATGAATACCACGGTACCGGACAACCGTCAAGCTTGAGAGTATGGAGGGCTGGGGTGTCTCCATTAAATAGCACTGAGTCCCACTCGAGGCCAAGGTCCTCGTCCACATAAATATCTAGACTCTGCAGCCGGGGAGCGAGCGAGCCCGAGAGCCTGCAGAAAAATTCATCGGGGGACCCATCAGAAAAGTACAACTTAAGGTCTTCAATGCGTTCTGCGTGGTCCATTGTTTGATCCGCTATGTCCCACAGCCATGGCTCTTCAAACTCGTTCAAATATATCTTCAATGACGCATTCTTCGACCTGGACAACAACTCCTCTGTCCAGCGCGGAGATGCCACGAAATGGTACGTCCAAAGTGTCGCACAGTTCAGCGCAATTGTACGCCACTTGTGACAGACATAGGAAATGTACACCCAAGCAGGCACAGTGTGGCACACACCAGAGCACGAGTAGTAATAGTCATGAGCACAGTGGATGAATATGGTTTCCATGATCTCGGTTGGAAGGCGAAAGACAACAGTGTGGGAATTCCTTTCAGCATACCGGTTGGATGACACCACCTCTTTCTCCCCATCGTTGCAAGCGACAAGGGACATGACATTTGTGTCGTTGTTAGCCTCTGGCCCAGACGAAGTCATATGTTCTTTGTCTTGGACGCTGCCAGAATTTACGAGTGGAGAGGTAATGAGGGCCGGGTAAAATTGTATTACTAGGCGAGGATCAGCATAGTGTAGAGAGTTTTTTTTGTAGCATACAAGGGATAGGTGGCACTTCGTGTGTTTCAGATCCGAACAGGCTGGAACGCTTCCGACGAAGCCCAACTTGTTAAGTTGCAAGTACAGTTGTTTGGCACAGTTTGTCGGTCGCGCCATAATTATTAAACAAGAAAAACATTTGAAGAAAATCAAATAAATTTTGGAAGTCAAAATTCGAGTGAACTTCACTTTTTGATTAGGAAGGTAGCTCAAGGAGTGATTCTTCCCTTAAAGCTTGCTTCGACCCTGCCACTAGTGTCCTTATGCCTATGGCAGTGAATGAAAGAAAAGGTGATCCAAAAAGCAGCATTTTTGATTCTTGGGAACCTACTTTTGTCAGGCCCCAATGACATTGCTGGAAAACAGATAGAGGCGACAGCCCCATTCTTATGAAGCTTGCCAGGTATTATCGAGGTTTTCTGCCTCATGCTTACACGCCCATCGCGTCCGGACCGCTTTGAAGCTCGCGACGAGACAAGTCTGGTACTGAATCGGACGGAAGACATCCTAGGTTCAAGACGAAATTAGTTGACGAGTAAACAGAGAAGAGGAAATCCGAATCTGGGCTGAAATCCAGGCGTATTCATCCTGTGACGATGATAGATGACGCTCATCGATCGGACGAGGTCGCTGTACGCTTTACTTCTCTTGCTCTCCCCTCACCCTCCCTGAACTAGTGAATCAGGCCCAAACGGTCCACAATCTCGATACGCCGTCCAGCGACGCGTAAGGAATGTTAGGGACGGATCCCATGTAGCCAACGACCAATGCGCGCTTACCCGAAACTGCTTCACCTTCGGAGCAAGCCTCTGAAACGGTGTCGAGTCGAAAAAAAAAAAAAAAAGCGTCTGGTCTTGGCGCCAAACTAGAGGTGTGGAACGGGCGTTCCATGGAATGGTTGTGCAAGGTCGGTGACTGGGAGGGGGAGGTACTCTCGCGGGGTAGGTCTCCCGTTGCCGACCCCAGGCGGATCGCAGGTTTGGAGGCCATGCATGGATTACTCGCGCATGTCTGGAACGTCTAATCCGGCAGGATCAACTGTCTTAGGAGGCATCGTACGCGAAAGTCACCGTAGTGGTTGGCTCATACTGGAATCCAACGATGGCGTCCTCTCCTTCGTACAGGCGTCGTGGGAAAAGGGAGAGCAATCACTTTTTGGTGTAAAGGTCGACGGGTCGATAAAACCCTGCAGACAACGCTCGTCAGCATTGGGTGGGTGCCAGCCGAGGTCGACGTACCGCCTTCTCCAGTCACACAAAGATGCTGCGACGACCCAAACCCGATTTCCTTGAGCAGCTCTGCGGCACGCCTTGCCATATGACTCCCAGGACTGTGGCTTGAGCACAAAAGCACCGCCCGGTTTCAACATACGGCGCACGCGATCACGACATCGTAGGTGGACTCGTCGCGGGTGGCGTCCTCCGCGACCCAGTTGATCGTCCGAAAGCTGAGGTTGTGTGGAGAGACGTCCCGATCGTCACCGGGACCGGGAATGGGGAGGGGACCATGGGACTGCTCGCACGAGAGCGGGAAGTAGTCGGCGAGGTCGCGATCGTCCACGTCGAGACGAACGCGTTTGGTGTACAGGGCGTCTTCGTGACGGGCCTGACGCTGTGGGGACTGGAGGCTCCAGAGGCTGCGTCGACGTTTCCAGGCGGCGCGGACGAGGGTGTCGTCGATGTCGATGCCGACGACACGGCATGCGCCCCACGCATGTGCTGGGTGGAGTCTGCACCGGGGCGATGCCTTCGTACCTCAAGGCCCTAGGTTTCATGCAGTACAACTGAGGTCGTGTATGGGCTGACCTCGAGTGAGCGGTGGTGCAAGGGGTGCAAGTGCGCGCTTTGACACGGACTGCAGTGGTCAGCCATTGAAGAACAGGCTGTGGATGGCAACATTACATTGTGTTCAGTGTAACTTCTGTGCAACATTGTGTAGAACGTGTGGTGTCCGAAATACATCATCTCCTGTACAATACCTTTTCACGGAACAATGTTACACCAGACTTCCATGCAACATCACAAGCAAGAGCATGTAGTGACAGATAGCTGCTGCTTGGGAGACCATGCTCTGTATTAGTGGAAAAGGTGATAGTTTCAGGTGTCTTGTCAAGATTTGGCCAGCTTTTGTGGGGGAAGCAGATCTTATATGTGTTGGGTTTCCCCTATTACCATGGTAAGCTTGGGGAGAGTAACAGTGAAATGAAGCAAACCTACAGGCAAAGGCTGGAGCCACAAAGCCATTTTTTTGAATAGAAAATGATGGTTTCTGGTCATCACCATAAGATTTTCCATATGGTGAATCTGCTGGCCAGACAGGTATGACACAAAATCACCACCATGTAGCAAGGACATAAGTGTCCATGCAGAAGAAGAGAAATGCCATGATGATAAATCAATCCAAATCCACATTGAATATGAACTGGTAAAGAAGAGATGGCAGATCATGCATACCTTCAGGATGTTTTCAATTATCTTTGTATTCAAGGACTGAGGGATGATGTGCACCACATCTAGTGCTGTATCACCATAATCAGGTGCTCCAGATAGTTCACAAAGATGTCCACTTCGCGCAAGTGCCTATGAAATGTATAAGTAAAATGATGAGAACTTGCTATCAGCTTGCCTTTTTGCACACAGTACACCTGTAACAGGAAAATTTACATTCCATAAGACTTGCCGTGATTTCACATGCAGCTTCAAAGTAATTTGGATGTGATGGGTGTGCAAACACTCGGGACATTCGGGGCTTGTAGAACTGTTTGACTACAGAAGATTAGCCACCAGTGCATGTGTTACCAGAAAATGAGGGCTTACATGGACGAATCAAGTAGTCTTCATAAAGGTTGGCAAGCTCTATCATGGTGGTGCTATCATTTGCAGCAAGGATATCATTCTGTATGTGTTCTCTAGAGATGTCATTGGGGGCCGACAAAAGGAGATGCCCAAGGATCTGAGACACTTGTTCTGGGTCCTTCTGCAGTCTCCTATTCACTGTCATAGGAATAGTAGAAAGCTTGAGGCAAGCTTGGTAGGCAGAACCAATCCTTGATGTTGAGGGGAATGGATTTTTGGGAGTCTCAGTATATTCATGATGAAGTTGTGCGCATGAGCAGACAGTTTGGCCACGCGCGTCCGAGTGTACACAGTTTGCTTGCTTTTTGATCACGTGATTGTTTACTTGCCGGCAAGGAATATGGACATCACGAGTTCTACACGATGTTGCATGGAAGTTACACTGAACATGTAATGTTGAGCCATCCGCAGCCTATTCTTCAATGGCTGACCACTGCAGTCCGTGTCAGAGCGCGCACTTGCACCCCTTGCACCACCACTCACTCAAGGCCAGCCCATACATGACCTCAGTCGTACGTCGAACACAAAAAGTTGGCCGCTCACGTCCGGGCGGTGAGTAAATTGACAGCATATGAACAAGACGAACGTTGTCACTGCCCATGCCCGCCAGACGTTGATGTGATTCAAAGTGCTAATTAAATCAAGAGCGAGCAGAACTCTGGATTCCACCCTCCACGCAGGCGCACGTTCTGGGTTATGTCATCGACGCGAACGAAGCGATCTGGACCGAGTTCTCATTGACATGCGGACTGGGCGACATGTCTACAATCTAGTCCCGTACGAGATCTGGCTCGGGGAATGCTGCCCGATATCAACAGTCCGTCAAAACTGCCCCGAGGAACAGTCTACGGACGATGCGAGCTCTCGCATACCATGCGCTCGATGCGCGAACAGGAAATCTAACCGCTCCTCGGACGTCATGGCATCCGCGCGCGGACAGTTTCGTCATACATGGTACCCCTTGGTACTGAGGTACAATAGAAACGCGCCTGCGCACGGACTGTCGCCCCTGTCACGTTTGAAGAAGTGGGAGTTGTTCGGGTTCATGTCGGGCCATTCTTGTGTGCATTTCAACAGTGCACCTTCCTCCGCTTTTGTGTCGTCCTGCTACTATGCCGGTCCCTGCAGTCCCACGTGCCCTATCAGATCCCACATGGCACGGCGTACTGTACAAACTCAAAACACACCACGTCGCTCAAAATATGCGTGTGGACGCCAGTTCTGTGAGAGCACTCGCGTCGGGTCAGTCTCGAACACGCTGTGTATCTTCATCCACTGGCGCTTCGACAGGTTGGGCCCCTTGAATAAATGTAGGACTGCGTAAGGGACGAGACTGCTGACGGCTCAGCCGCTCGTCAACGCGCATGAAAGATTCGTTTGTCTGACTTCACGCCGTAACTGGCTTCCATACCAATTCTTCATTGTAGCGAAACCACAAGACCTGGTACTGTAATCCATTGTGGATGATCCTACGACCGGGCGTGCTCTACAGGTAAACGAGCACGGCTCGCTCTGCACACGCAGCCTCATCGCTCTGAACTGACGATAGGCTACGTCGAACTGACGCCTCCAGGCTGGGCAAATGGTTCAAAGGGGGCGTCGCTTCGCTCGAGCACGTGGTCGGTATTTGACTCCGACCCGTGCCCTTTGCATGCAAAAGCCCCTCAAGTTTCAACAGGTCGACGTGAACCCGCGGCTGCCTAGTGACGGGCGTGACGATCGCCATCCCCAGTCCACATCCCGTCGCCTTCCCGACCTTGCTTTCTGCTGCAGCAATGGTGAGTTAATGATACCAGGTCACAAGTTGGTTGATGGCACAATCCGGCAGGCTGCCCGACGACGATGGCGTGCCGTGCACCACGACAGACGACTTTTTTTTGCTTGCGGGTATGTGTCCTTTGTTCTACTTGATCTAACCTTCCCCGAGTTATGCTGCTTGCCCTCCCAACCTTACCTCCGATCCCGCTCCAGCATCCAATATGCCAGGTCTTTGGGCACTCAACATGAAAACGTGGAGAAAAGGGCGACACGGAGATTTCCCGGTTACTCTAGTTTACGCGTTCACGGACGTCTTGCAACCCTTGACGGGTGAGGTAACGCCGTTCTATGCTTATCATGTCGCATTGTCACGCAGTCAACTGGGCTGGGAGGGACCCGTGAGGGACCACATAACGATCTTGCGAAACTTTGACGAAATATATGTGCTACTCATCCAAGCAATTACCACGGAAAAGAGAAGAAATCATTAGATAAATTAGAGTACTGGGTGAAAACACGGAGTGCAAGACGGAGTGCGTGATAAGTAGGGTTGTTCGAAGGAATTTACAAAGCGGTGCAGTAAATTTACAGGACTCACAGCCACAATTATGGTTGGAATGACATGGTAATTCAACAAGCCTAAACAAGGCTTATGCTCCCTGCCACCAATTCCGATTCCGAGGACGACTTCGACTACGTTCCGCCCCCAGACGGTAGACTTCGACCCGCCCTCCCCTTTTCAGCGGTTCTGAGCGTCGTACGCAGATGAGAGCTCCGACGACCACTTCGAACTGGGGACTTTGGAAGGATCCAAGCCGCTGACTCCCCTGAAGGACCCTACCGAGCAGAAGAGGCACGTTCCGCCTCGATTTTTTGCGCCACGTACGCGCACTGACGACGTCTCCTTTTTTTTTTTCTTTCCAGACAGCGCGACTCGCTTTGGGCTAGCTTTCGGGCGTCCGTAGCCACCCCGCCGTCCGACGCCCAGACAGCCCGGCCGACCGAGACGAAACGGGTCAAGGTCGAGAAGACGTACTTGTTCGCGGGGAAGCACGTCACGTACGCGTTCACCTTCTTCATTGCTTTCATCACGCTGACGCCCCGCCTCGCGCGCGCGCACGCTAGAGAAGTCGTGGAGGTCCCCGAGGATTCGGAAGAGGCGAACAAGTGGCCTCGCGCACCGACGTCATCGGAATTAGGCAGGGTGAAGGTTGAAGAGCGGGGGAAAGACGGGGGCGACGGCGATAGCCCCGCACCATCGCCCGCCGCCACTAGTCCTGCCCTGTCGACTGCCAGAACATCCGCGCCGGGCGTCAAGCGACCGGGTCCTCGGAAACCCCGTACTGTGCTTCCTTCGATACCAAAGGCATCGCAAGCCAAGAAGATCACGACGCTCGACAAGTCGGCAATGGACTGGCGCGCTCATGTCGCATCGGGATCGAGCGATGTCAAGGACGAACTCAACGCCAACCGGCGCGGTGGCGGGTATCTCGAGAAGATGGAGTTTTTAAAGCGAGTCGAGGACAGAAGAGAAGATGCGCTCGAGGCGAGCAAAGCAAGCAAGCGGCGGAAGATATGAGTTGGTCGGCATTCGTGAACGCGCAAAATGTATCGTACATACATACATCGTACTCTTAGGCATACAAGATAGATATAGCAAACGGTTTACGTACGGCATTCTAGTGAATTTCTTTGTTCCTAATCTTCACGCGGACGATGCGGCGGCCTTGCGAACTCTACACTCGGCCTTGTGTTCGGACCACGCAGATTTTTGACAACTTGCATCGCAGTACCTAGGCAAGCGATCAGCTCAATCGCGACAACGCGACGACGGACACCTACCTCGCCTTCTCGCAACCGGCACACCTGCGCAGGACTGCGCTCGGGTTCCCGCACCACGAACATTTGGGCAGCTCGGCCGGGTTCGTCGACCACTTGGGATGCGATGACTTTTCCGGCAGGTCGTCGTCGATATCGTCCCCGTTCCGGTGCCGAAAATCGTGCAGCCATGCGGCGAGTTGGTCCTCTGGCCTGTCCCGTTGCACGACATGCTCGTGGTCGATGCTCGTGCTATCGAGCCTTGCGACGACATGCCCCCATTTCTCAGCTGCCGAGGCGTAGCGCGCAAAGATGGTCACCTGCGCCTGGCGCAGCTGAGACATGGGCGGGTCCACACCGAACACGGCGAAGAACTCGTCGGCGATCTTGAGTTGGTCCACGTAGGGCTGAGAGAGGGTAGGGATGAGGGTGGCCCGCGCGCTCAGGGGGTACTCACCTTGAGCTGTCTCAGATCTGTCGAGATTTCAGGACCCTTGTCGGCGAGGGTGAGGGCGATGAACCAGTACAGTACGCTCTTCCTGTGCCGCGTGTCTGGCGGTGCTCCCGCAAGATAGATGTGCGCGTCGTCCAAGGCGCTGCTCAAGAGTGCTTGGCCTTCCTCCCATTTCCGATCACCGACTGTAGACTCCTGAATCCGACAGATAGCCAGGTTGCTTGCGATCTCAACCGCGCGCGACAAGAGGATGTAGTGGATGAATGTCGAGGCGTCCTTGATCTTGAGACCCTTCTTCGCGTATCGGAGAGCCTCCTCCAAGTCGGGCCCAAACGTCATAATATAATAAAAATATGGGAACTTGGGGTTGCGCTCGATGGATTTCTTTGCGAGCGCGAGCGCCTCTGGGACGCGCGAGCGGATGACAAAGTACTTGCAATCGAGCATGTCGGCGAGGTCTTCTTCGCCGGAGCGGCGCCTCTGGCGGATCTCCTTGGCGCAGATGGGCAGGGAATCGGCCCACATCATGAATGGCAGACCAGGGCTCACGAACTCGGACTTGCCTGTCTGCGAGTTCACTGCTTGGAAACCGCCCTCGTTGATGGAGAACTCGTTACGAGGGACGAGATCTGCGAGAGCGAGTCCCAGTTTATAGAGATCACGGTCCTGAACACACTGTAACATCGCTTTTTGGTATTCTACAACGGAACGCAGGGTGTTGGTTGACTCGCAGCGCGTGGGGCCATAGTCGGTGATGAGCTGAGCAAGATGCTCCGGGAGGCCACGCTGCATCGCGTTCACGAGCGTGCCAGGATCGTTGAAGATTTCCGGCTCCGTGGATGACTTGTGTAAGCGTATGACCGCGCCGAGCGCATAGAAACGGGAATGAAGGTCCGGACTGCGGATGGCCGCAACAAGGAAGTCGATTACAGCGGGATATGCCAAACATTCTTGGGTACAATGCTGGGGAAGATGCCCACAGAACTCGAGTGCGTGGTGTAACAGTTGCAGGCTAACACCAGGCTTGGCGACAAAGTTCAAGACGATGGGTAAGAGAGCGGGAAGCTGCAGTGCTTTGATGTATTTCGCCGCGGGACGAGTGGGTTCGTCGACGGAAGCTGTGACGGCATGCGCCAAACTAGAAATGGCGAATTCGGCAGCATGCAGGTCGTCCGGGTGTTCTTTGAGCACCTTAACGATGGTGGGAGCGTGGAGCGTGATCTCCTTGCGTATATCGGTCCCACCGTGGTGCGTGACAGTCGTCAGGGCCCTGAGAGCGAGGTGACGGGAATTATCCTTTTCGACGAGAGGGAGTATCTTGGCCAAAAGGCCTGGACAATGTGGTCAATAGCGCGATCGGTCGCAATGATAAGGTGCGACGGACTCTTCTGGAAGAGCAGGTTCCTGAGGATGGAGTCTGCGGACATCTTGGCGTAGATGGCGACGACGCCGCCCCTGATGATCTGGTTCCCTGGATGGGCAGAATACAGGTCGTCGATGCGCTTGTAGATGTCGTCAAAGGTGTTGTATACCTTCTTAAGCCCGCTCTTCTTGGTGAGGTCTGCGGGTAGATCAGCACGGCGTCGAGCGCACGAGCGAGGAACATGCCGGGTATCTTGAGGTGCTCGCACATTGTCCTGACGACCTCGTCCCAATCGTCGGTGGAGAGCTCGTCGAGGCTGCTCAGCGAGCGGGGCTGGAGGGCCCGGGGAAGAGACGGCTGCGGGGAATTTCTGACGAAGACGGCGACGTTGACGGTCTGCGTCTTGTTCTTCTTCGCGCCGTTCCGTTTCGCGCGTGGGCCGGGCATGACGACGGTGGTGGTGGTACGGAACCAAGGATATGTCGTCTAGATAAGGCGCGCCTCGTGGGTGGCTCGTGCATGACCAATCCAATCTCTGGAAACTACCACGGGTACGTCCAAACACTCTTTTTTTCCAAGTTCCATTCCAGAAGACCGGGTCAGGTACTACACGAAACGGCCGTTCCTTCGAGACCCCCGTTTGGCCCTCTTACCCCCCACGTTCTTCGTCGGCAAGTCCGTTCTCGACGTCGGCTGCAACGAGGGCTGGGTCACGAGCGAAATCGGTACATTTCTTCCGGGTCCTGTAGAACGCCGCTGACTCCACCCAGCACATGCGTGGGGCGCATGCCGTGTCGTCGGCGTCGACATCGACGACACCCTCGTCCGCGCCGCCTGGAAACGTCGACGCAGCCTCTGGAGCCTCCAGTCCCCACAGCGCCACGCCCGTCACGAAGACGCCCCGTACGCCAAACGCGTTCGTCTCGACGTGGACGATCGCGACCTCGCCGACTACTTCCCGCTCTCGTGCGAGCAGTCCCACGGTCCCCTCCCCATTCCCGGTCCCGGTGACGATCGGGACGTCTTTCCACACAACCTCAGCTTTCGTACGACAGACTGGGTCGCAGAGGACGCCACCCGCGACGAGTCCACCTACGATGTCGTGATCGCGTACGATTTCATTTTCGATCTTCTCACCATGCGACTCACACACGCACCCCTTGCCTTTCCAGGTTTTCCATCACCAAATGGATTCATCTCAATCACGGCGATGAAGGGGTCGCTACATTCTTCCGTCGTGTGCACCGCGTGTTGAAACCGGGGGGTGCCCTTGTCCTCGAACCACAGCCCTGGGAGTCATATGGCAAGGCGCGCCGCATGGACGCAAAGCTTAAAGAGAATGCAAAACACCTCCGATTGCGTCCGAGTGATTTCCCCGTGCTTCTCGAAGAAATTGGGTTTGGGTCGTCGCAGTATCTCGGTATGACTGGAGAAGGCGGTGCGTCGACCTCGGCTACCACCCATCCCATGCTGACGAACGTTGTCTGCAGGGTTTCATCGACCCGTCGACCTTTACGTCAAAAAGTAACTGCTACCTACTATGTAGTGACCACTCCCATTTGCCACGACGCCCGTACGAAGGAGAGAACGCCATCGTCGGATTCCGGTAGTATAAGTCAACAACGCATCATATCATGGAACAAGCAATTCACCGCTCTAACCCTTACCAAACTTTTATACGGTCCTAGTCTGGACTCTCACTCTGTAGAGTTCTCGCTCGCTTGCGCCGTGCACTTACAGAACCCGCCCTCGACCTTTTGTTGGTCCCGGCTAAGCTTACTGGGAACCACTGCTCTGTTCTTTTACATAGCAGAAGACTGCCTTGTCCGGAAAGCGGAACGGGGACTACGGATACTACGTCGATGTCGGTTATTGCAAGCTGATAGACGGACAGCCTCATCCGCAGGATCGCTGTGCCGCGGACTGGTTACCAGTCGTTCAATGGACGAGCAGCTTGAAGGCGGCCAATTGGCGAAGCAGCCAGCGCGGAGGATGTAACATAACCTGGGCCATAAGTGGGGGTGTTCGTGTCGCTATTAAGAGTCCAAGACGTAGATTGACTTCGTGGATCACTTCTTGATGGTAAACGAGCATACAGTGAGAGCCTGAGTGCAGAAACAACAGGCATACCTCAGTTGGCATGACAGTACATGATCGAGGTTAATAGTGTGTAGAAAGCTTTCTACACGAGGACAAGGTAGACAGGTCCTAGCTGTACTTAGCATTCAATTCTAAAATTCCTGATGCCTGCCATCCTATAAAGATACTTGCTAGCACCTGATGACAAGGCCACTTTACAACATAATGCATGAAGAGCCAAGTATGTGCTACTAGGCAGAGGAAGACCAGTGTTTGTGGTGAAGGTGATAGATTCATCAGTCTTCAACATCTTCAGGGATTTCTTTGCAAAGAAATGAAGATGGTAAGTGTGTGGTGCAGCACCCTATCAACACAAATTTCAGATTCAGAGCAAAAAGAAAGGTCTGACAACTCACTCGAACTGGCTCAAACCATATAGTAAGATATTGGAAACAACAATGTTCATTCAGATTTAGTGTCAAGATGTTTTCAAGGCGGTGGATCTTATGATCTGACAATTCTGAGGCAATGTCAGAATTTGAAAACATGGACAGGATTCTGGCAGTGTTTGGATGCTATAAAGCAAATTAAGACAGCAACATACAAATGATGTGTTTTGGGACACCCACTTCAAGTGGTGGAATGATGTGTGTAGCTCGAAGAAGTGTGAAATACTTGAAGATTTCTTGGTAGCCAGCTACTAGACAGCGATCATTGTCACGATACACCGCCTATTAGAAACGTGAGGACAGATCTCTTTGAGGATTGCATGTCAACTCACTGCATCCCAAGTTGTTTGATCATCCAATTTACCTTCCTTTAGTGCTGTCATATACTTTCCATGTGAAGAAGTATTATCAGAGGGCTCAGGCCAGAATTCCTTGGATGGAAGAGTAGTTCGCATCACTATTGAAGAGCATTAATCACTAATCAAGGTTTAAGGGGCCAAAGGCATACTTGCACAGATAAAATCCTTGTAATATAAATCAGCTACCTTCATGAGCAAAGTATCGCTTGCTGCCGAGGTGATCTCTTTTTGAAGTTGATGTCGACCCTTGCCATCTGGTACAAATCGTAGTAAGCTGCGAAGCAGGCGAGCACACATAATCGGTGAAGGACAGCCAGGAACATGTTTGAGATGAGGAGCTGCAGCCGCAAGGGCGAGATATCGTCGATAGGCTGTTAGGAACGACATGTGTGTCTTCCGGTGAAAAAAAAGGAATAGGAGAAGGCAATTGTCTTGCGTTACATAATTATCCAGACTGTACTTCATGTGCGAAAATCGGCGTGTTTGCGATTGGACACGCCCGCTACTCACTCGCAACAAACCCTTCGGGTGAGCACTCGAGGAGATGCAAACGTTGGCCGTCTAATCGATCCCGTGGAATGCCCACGCCGCGCCGCCCTACCTTATTTTACTCTACGACGAGTCGCGTCCGAGTCGCGATGAAGGAGAAGATAGACGAGAGTGAAAAAAGTTAGTTCATACATGCACACGTACGCCATGCTCTTGAGCACCTCTTCGCGACGTCAGTCGGACGATCGTGTCGCTGATGAACGCCCAGTCCCTCGACGCCGACCCACCCCCGTCCCGCGGTTTCTCGCTCTCGGGACGCGTCCCATCTGCTTCGTGTGGCGAGGGCGGGAGCATCGTACAAGCGACGTAGTGGCCGCCCAACTAGACGCAACGTCAGTCGCAACCCGTTTTTCTCCATCGACGGACCGACAGGGCACTCACCATGTGCCCGATGTGCACCACCACCGCATACAACCGATACATGCACTGCCCCGCTCTCGAAATAGTCCTCCCGTCGCGGCACCAGGTACAACGCCAGGTCGAGGCCCTCGGGGAACGCGATGTAGTCGTCTAGCTTCTTGAAACCCGTCGCGAACGACAGCATTGGCGACGTCCTGGAGAGCTGTTGGAAGCGTTTCAGTTGGACGATCAACACGGGCAGCGGGGTCGCGATCAGGTACCGCTTGTACCCCGGGCGCGAGAGGTACTGTCGCATGCGCGGCACGCCGGACGGGTGTGGCTCGTCCTTGTGGCGCGCGTCCGGCGTCTGCGAGGGTCGACGGAGGAGGTCTTGAGAGGCGTTGGGCGAGGCGCCAGTCGAGGATCCAAGCAGACAGATCTGGGTATTGCTGTCTTGAGGGGAGATTTAGGCGCGGTGTGTCAGCGTGTCGTGCTTGACGTGGGACACGATCGTTGAGTTGAAGTGCAGACGGAGCAGGCTTGTAGACGGACAGCGATGCATTTATTTCTCATGTCTACATGGTTCTAAAGCTTATGTGAGTACCACCCTCGACTAATCTTGAAACCTTGCGCCAGTGCTTGGTCTGATGTTTTGGGTGCGTATCCGTGTTGGGCAACGTCTGGCATGTATTTGCACCATTTACACCCCTGGGATGCAGTGCTCCATGTGCCCCGTTATCTACTTCTGAATGGTCCTTCAGACATGGACATCGTAGGCTGCCCGCTTTTCCTCTTGTCAGTTCGCAATGCTCCCATTCAGTTTGTCCGACAGCAACGATGCAATCCGTCCTGCTTCCTCAAGTCCGTCCAAGTCAGTTTCTCTGGAATTTGCGCTCGAAGTCGGTTCTGAAGGACAAAGTGGTTCGAGCCTCGTCGACGAGGACAACGAATTGTCGTCTGGCTAGGCAAGGACGATCTTCGGCAAGCGAACGATTCATCTCGTGACCTCGACGCCGTTGCGAACAGGCGTTCGGTGTTCGACGATCCGAATCTTGCATCGTTCTATTGGCTATAGAAATGTTACGAGAACGCTCATAGTTTCGACCCTTTGGCGAGGTGGACCTACCGAGAGGAAACAGCAAGTGGTATTGTCGCCCCTTGCTGTCCTTTGATCACCTCAAGGCCCTCCTACGCAAGATCGACTGGAAGGTCGCGCTCATGGCCTCTGTCGGCTTTTCTGCGCTCAACTTAGACCGCAGCAATCTCAATCAAACAAATTCAGCCAACTTTCTTTCGGATTTGCACACGAACACGAATGGTGACTCGGAACGATCCTTTCTCTGAGGCGACTGACGATACCGACCCAGACAGAGTAATGCGTGATCACACGATACGATAAACTCAGCGTGTCGCAGGTATTGTTTCCCTTAGTCGATTCTGGCTAACTGGAAGAGCATCTCTTCTTGCCTGCCGGGCATTGCTCGGGTGCGATTACAAGTTCCCTTTTTGTTTTCTTACGGCATCAGACGAGGCAGACTTCTTCAAGGACCGGACGACCATGAGGAAAACAGTGAGGAAATGATAGGGTAGATAAAGGTAGATATAACATTATCTTTTTATTATCTTTCTATATCTACTTATATATGTTTTTATCCCTCCTTCACCATTTTCCTGATGGGCCCACAGCACCATGGTTTTCGCGAAAAGGTATACTGACGTCGTCAAATCTAGCTTCATTCCTGACCCGGTCTTATACATACGCGACCTCGTCTCCTCTGATAACTTCTTTCAGACTTCCACACAAGACAGAGCTCCCAATTCGTCTGGGAGGTTTTTGGATGTCCATGAATATTTGTGTCAATGTTACCAGCTTATGGCATTCTTCATCTCCATGGTGTCCTGGAAAGCTGGGTGGTGGTAAGTCATGCTATGTTCTACGAGGCAGCCGATTTTGTCGATTATACGGATGCACAGGCGGCTATTCGTGATAGAGTTGGTAGCGAAGCCGCCCTACAAACATCACTGCTTAATTGTGCTCACAGGGGCCTGATAACATTGGCTATAAGCGTGGCCATATTTTCCAATATGCCACCGTCGCCCACGCAGACCAAAACGTGGTTCCGACCAAAATGGTGGTTCACCGAGCGTGAAGAGGTCATTATCGTCCACAAAGTCCTCCCAGTAACCCACTCTGCGTTATCTCACGCTCTTACTTCGCCACGCAGGGCAAGTGAATGCCGTCTGCTGGCGTTGATCTGTCGTTGAACTTCATATCTAGATTCAATACGTTCAGTGCGAATCTGTTGACTATCCTCTCTCAAGCTCTGGGAACCGTCACGATGTTTCTTATTACATTCGTGTCAGAACTGGTCAACGTATGGACCTTCGTATCGATGAGGGAGGGCTCGTGGATATTCCTCGTGGCACTATATGCTATACCGTCGAGTCCGAACCCGTGGTTGTCTTTTGTCTGTGTTTTTCTTTAAGCCTACGGACACATACTTATCGATCTACAGGGGCTGTTTGTTGGAAAGCAGCCCGTCGTGTAGATAGTTTATTACGTTTCCTTTTACGGACACCGTTCGTTTACTTACGCGACACGCCGTTCCCACCTTCCTCCAGTCTCGTACCACTCGACTGGAGGTAAGATTGCCGGTTACACTCCTTATTTTCTACCTGCTGATATAGAGTAGTATTCACTTATTCTGTCTAGGTCGGCCCCTCTGCCAGACACTGTTGACTGGACTGTTTTCCTTTCCGTACTAAGTCATCATCAGCTTTTTGGACGCGTCCCAGTTACACCCATCCCATCCAGGTTAGGCCCCTGACCCTCAACGTTGACGGGAACTGAAATCCATCCATGACAGGTCGGATGGTGCTCTAGAAATTCTGGCGCAGTGGCCAGTCGTACCGGTAACGCGTCCTTGTACAACATGTGAGACCAGCCCTGTCCTCGACGCCCGAACTGACCCCAATTCCTAGGTTCGTGCAAGCGGGCACGTCATCGCATCCAGGATTTACGTGGTCAGCGACGCTCCGCGATGTACGTTCCCCCGCCGATGTCCACAGTGAAAAAGGGACCTCACGACGTCGCGTCCAGACGACCGAGGAGACCGAACGTTAATCGTCGTGTGTTGCGTCAGCATGTTTCTGCTCTACCCAGCATCAAGGCATACTACGTCTGGAGGAACTGTCGGCGGGCCAAGATTTGCATGATTTCGGATCGACGGGCACGGAAGCTGGCTCGCGCGCAGGAGAAGGTGCGCTATTTGGACACTACCAAGGACATCGGGAACAGGCGGCTAGATTTCCGGTTCGCGCACTGAGTCGGAAGCGCGTAGTACGCGAGAGCGCGCGTCGTCCCCTTAGACTGTTCCTCGCAGCAGTTTCGCCGGGATGGCGGCTCTTCTTTTTCATGTCTATTTCGCTGTGCCTCCCTATCGTCGTGCGCTATTCACTGACGTCGTTGCATGTGGCCACGTTCACATCCAATCTACTTGTTGGACGCGATGTCGTTCTTTCTTGGAGGCCATGTGTTGAATTTCAATGGGTGATCCAATTCAGGAGCTTACGATGAAGTGCTACATTTCATTTCCAGCTAGCTTAGCGGGTCTGTTCACGGAACTACCGCTTCCCGGTGACATAAGTCGCGGTCCCCTTGTGATTCCACACTACCTCTGGAATCTGCAGGACTTCACGATCACTAATTCTCTTCCCCTGACCCTATATATTTTCACGAGGAAGTCGATAGATTATCACGTGATCAAAAAGTAAAGTCATGTGCACGACGCGCCCCAACCCCAGCCAAACGTACGCACAACACGCCAGCAGTCACCCGGCATGAACATCGCGAAACCCCTCATAAATCGGTTCCCTTCAACCTCAAGGAGCAGTTCTGCTCTCCGAACCTGCCTGGACCTTGCCACTAGTGTCTCTACGGCGGCGAGCGGAAGAAAAGGCGATCCGAACCCTGAACAAGCGTCCCTCATTCTAGGACATTTTCTTTTGTCTGCGCCAAACGCCATTGCTAGAGCCCAAATACGGGAAGACATCTTTGCTGCGAAAGACGCCCCAACTATGATAATGCTGGCCAGGTTTTATAGAGATTTTGTGCTTGGTGTGTGTAAGCCCGCATTTTCCACCAACATATACACTGGTGGCTAATGATTTGTAGTCAAGCATACCTATGACTCCAGAATGTCCCTCTTAATGACACACCCATCGCGTCCAGTGCACTTCGAAGATGCACGGCGAATCACAGTTGGTCTTTTGGAGGAGCGTAAGCTTAGTACGGGCCATGATACCGCCCGAGATATGGTAAGCTGGAAGTAAGTCTTTATCACTTTTTTACGTATACTTTTTGTAGGCACTTGCACGATGTGGTTACATCTGTATGCTCTCTGGAGAAATCCTGCATAACCACATAGTTTCGCCCAAGTTGGTCGGCCTCACGCCACTGGAAGTGGCGCATATTATCCCCCGATTCATGAATGCAGGTTTCAACAAGCCGCACAAGATATTCATTGAACCACTATCTCCACGTTTATCGATTTGAACTCAATTTGGACCCGGATTGCCTTACGACAGTATCATTTTTGTTCTTCTACATGGACACTCATGTCCTTGCTACACGGTGGCAATTTCGTTTCGGATCTTTCGGGCCAGCAAATCCATAGGATGGAGAACTTGATGATGATAAACCCGATATATCATCGTCTATTCGACACTCTGGGTCTGTGGCTTCGGCCTGTGTCCGTAAGTCTCACATTATTATCGTTCTCATTCCATGCTTACCTTCCACATTGCAATAGGGACAAGAGAACACATACAAAACTTGCTTCGCCCACCCAAGCTGGCGGGAGCTTGCCAAGTTACCCGAAACAATCACCTTTTCCACCAAAACAGAACAAGCTCTCCCAAGCAGCGGCTACCTCTCGCTACACGCACTTGCTGCCGACGTAACCTGGAAGTCGGGACTGGTAACATTTGGTAAAAAGTAAGGTACGGATACCAGCCTAGATGATGCATTTGTCGTAGGACGCACACGGATTCCGCTAGTCATTCACCTCATTCGTGCAACTGTAGATACGACTGCAAGTCTACATTAGACATTAGATCGCAAACCTACATTAGATTTACATTACGCATTCCACTGTCATTCATCGCACGTGTGCGTAGTAGCCCATGTTACCTTCTCGCACCTAATCATCATGAGAACATCACGATCTCAGAATGTGTCGCCAACTGAGAGTTGTGCCGAAGTTGCCTGGGAACTGAAACCGCGGCGCATACAACTTGACTCAAAACACACTGGCCACGTCGCTCAATATATGCGTGTGGAGAGTGTAAGTCCTCCGTTGCAAGACCACGTACAAGGGACGAGACTACTGACGACTTGGTTAGTACCGCAGCTACTCGGTGTGAACTTGAGTAGGACAGCTTGAACGTACATGAGACTCGTAAGTTGTCCGACTTCACCGCACACAAGTTTCCGTACTAAATCTTCCTTGCAGCGAAACCACAAGACCCGGTACTAGAAACCATTATGGATGATCCTACGACGGGAGGTACAGGTAAACGAGCCTCAAGCTGCCTCATCCCTCTGAACTGACGATAGGACAGCTATGTCAAACTGATGCCTTGGCACTGGCCATGCAAAGGGTTCAAAATGGCGTCCCTTCCGCTTGGTGATATCGTTCGAGTACCCAATCATCTTCAAGGTAATACTCGCAAGGTCGTTCTCGTTCTCCGGAGGTCATCGAAAGCTGAAACCATACTTCACGACAAAGAGATTAAAGGATATTGCGACGGACTACCACCCGAACGAGGAATATCAACGTACTCAGTCGAGTCTCGCGAAGGAGGTCGTGAACATTCCATGTGAGTACTTCGTGTTACCAAGTTGCAGCGTGACCAACATATCAGATCTTAATAGCAACACACATATGATCGTCAGGTTCAGTTATCAGACGCGACGAGACTAGTCAGGTACTGAATCGGACGGAAGACACGGGCCTAGGTTCAGGACGAAATTAACTGAGAAGGGGTGTTCCAAATCCTCAGCATATTTCGTTCTTCTTTTGACACTCGCGATCACCATCACAGCGGGCCCTAAAAGGTAAGAACAGTACATTCGATAGGGTGCCAGGCTCAGGCGAACTAGGTTAGAGTTATAGTGCCCATCGCCCAGACCGGATGCTGCGTGGGTTGTTCGTCGGATGCGATCGGACACACCCGTTACTCACTCGCAACAGACCCTTCGGGTGAGCACTCGAGGAGATGTAAACGTTAACCGTCTAAGCGATCCCGTGGAACGCCCACGCCGCGCCCCCCTGCCTATTTTTACTTTACGACGAGTCGCGTCGCGACGAAGGAGAAGAAAGACGAGAGTGAAATAAGTTAGATGCGTTCATACATGCACACGTACGCCTTGCTCTTGAGCACCTCTTCGAGCGACGTCAGTCGGACGATCGTGTCGCTGATGAACGCCCAGTCCCTCGACGCCGACCCACCCCCGTCCCGCGGTTTCTCGCTCTCGGGACGCGTCTCATCTGCTTCGTGTGGCGAGGGCGGGAGCGCCGTATAAGCGACGTAGTGCCCGCCCAACTAGACGCGACCGTCAGTCGCAACCCGTTTTTCTCCATCGACGGACCGACAGGGCACTCACCATGTGCCCGATGTGCACCACCACTGCATACAACCGATACATGCATGGCCCGGCCCTCCTCGCACGCCCACGCGACACCGCGGCCCTGCTCTCGAAATAGTCCTCCCGTCGCGGCGCCAGGTACGGAGCCAGGTCCAGGTACTCGGGGAACGCGATGTAGTCGTCTAGCTTCTTGAACCCCGTCGCGAACGACAGCACGGGCGACGTCTTGGAGAGCTGTTGGAAGCGCTTCAGTTGGACGATCAACACGGGCGGCGGGGTCGCGATCAGGTACCGCTTGTACGCCGGGCGCGAGAGGTACTGTCGCGCGCGCGGCACGCCGGACGGGTGTGACTCGTCCTTTGGGCGCGCGTCTGGCGTCTGCGAGGGCCGATGGAGTCGGTCTTGAGAGGCGTTGGGCGAGGCGTTGGACGAGGCCGCCGAGGACAGGTCCGAGTAGACAGAGAGGAGCGCTTCGCTCTCGGCTTCGGAGATCTCGCTCTCCGTGTTGCTATCCCCACGTTGTCGATGTTGGTCCGACGGCGCGCTGAGAGATAACCTGGACGAATACTCGGTGACGACGGACGTTTGCGTAACGGTTCTGATGGGCGGAGGCTTGGCCGTCTTGAGGGGAGATTCGGGCGCGGTGGTCGAGATGGAGGGAACGGCCAGCGTTCTTTGGGTCGGCGTGTCGTGTTTGACGGGGGACACGAGTTCGATGGGGTGACCGTCATTGAGCTGAAGTGCAGGCGGAACGGGCTTGTGTATCGACGAGCGTCGCGTGGATGGTTGGGTTAGTGTTGGTGGGGTATCAGGATATGTCTGGGTATATTGGAGGGAAGTGGCCGAGAGCGACGGAGATGTTGAGGACGAAGCGACGGGAACGGCAAGATTGGCGAATGATGGATCTGGTGGTGAGCGATCGCCATTGGTCTTGGCGTCGACAGGCTCGTCGTCGTCCTCGCTGTCGGTACACGAATCCGGGTCTTGCACAGATCCTTTCGTCTTGGGTTTGTAGAATCCGTTGGCGATCTTCCAGCAACGGTGACAACGAACGGTGTTCTCTCCATCGAGGACTTCGACCGAAGTGAACAGTCGAAGACACTCCTCGATTCTACTAATCCGGTTGACCCTCAGAAAGATGTTTTGCGCGTTGAAGGCGGACGCCGACGACCCTGCGTCTTTAGACTGCTTGAAGATGGAAAAAGGTTTCGGGACGTTCGGGGGGTTGATGTCGGCGAGAATGTCGCGGAGATAGGCCGCCTCCTCCGAACTGAGTTTAGGCGCCCGTGTACGTTTCGAGACCTTGTACGGGCTCGAGGGGCGTGAGATCAGGGGGAAACGAGAAGCCGAGGTTCCTGATGGTGAATTTCCAGACTTCTGAGTCGGGATGACGGATCGCTTCACGTTTGCCAATTGCGTTTGCAGTTTCTCGTTGACGAGTCCCAGCGACGTCGATTCTCTGGAGGGCGACGCGACGCCGTCGACCATGTCCGGGACCGGCGTGACAGGAGCTGAGACGACGTGGGGACAGTCGTCGCCGGCAGGTACGAGTGGCGTGGCAGTCAGAGTTCCTTTCTTGTCCTTTCGCTCACCCTTTGGTCGGCGGGTCAGACCGACCGAAACGCTGATTCGCCTGCTGATCTTTGCCCAGCTCTCGTCCTTGTCCTTTCTCTCTTTTCCGTTCGCCTTTTCGGGCGCCACGACGACGACACGGTCTCCAGAGGACGCTCGGCGTGGCAGAGGCGGTGGATCCGCGACAGGGACGTGGTGTGGCGTGTCCGTGGGCGTTCCCGGTAGAGACAGGTCCTGTGCGGGAGACGGAGATGCGTGTAGGACAAGATCGTCTCCAGCCATGGTTGCTTGCTTGACGGGTTGTGGCAGGATGTCGACGTCGGCTAGATCTATGCTTCGTCTCCTTTGGGTTTCGGCAGGCTCTGGGCCCTCTAGATTAGAGTCGCGTATGGGAGTCGCGGGGACAGAGGAGGAGCGCTGCGGAGGTGGCGCGACGTAGAAGGCAGTGCCGATGCGCTTTGCAAACTGCTTGAGCTTGTCTCGTTTGCGTTCGCGGACGTAGTCTTCGGGCTTCATGCTGAGGCAGAGATCGGTGAAGTCCTCGTAGGTGTGGGAGACGTGTTTACAGGATTGGCAGACGAGGATGCTAGCGAGCTTGCCGCCGAAGAGCATGTCGACCAAGGGAACCAACTCGTCGTCTGACCTGGGGGTAGTGGCATGGTGAGACCGGGACTGCGCACGCTTGGCCTTTTTGGACTTGATCTGGGCTGGCGATCGCTGCCTGATGACCTGCGCGCACGGGGTCAATCGGACGGACGGGGGTCGACGGGGGTTGTGCTCACGTCCATCTCCTCCATGCGAACGGCGTCGAGGAGCTGGCAGAGAAACTCGTGGGCGTCCTGCTGCTGAAAGTCGAGGTACTGGTCGTGCTTTTTCCCAAAGGCGGCCAGGAGGTCTCTGCGGGACGGTGAGCAGGGCGGGCGGCCGAGGTGTATGGTGGGCACCTGGGGGTGATGTGCTCCGGCTTGCGGTTGTTCTGGATGTCCCAAGCGGTGCGGAGGACAGCGATGAGCTGGTCTCCGATCGGGAGGGCGTCGGACCACGGATGATCGAAGTCGGCGCCGAGGCCGTGTCCGTTTGTGAGGAGTGGCGAGCGGCGGGACGGGATGGCGAGCGGGGACTGGAAGTGGACGGCGAGCTGGAGGTGGCGTGTCGCGATCAACTGGGAGGGGTCAGCGTCGCGCCGGGGACGGAGGGAGACACGCACGCCCTGGAGGACCGAGTTCATGAAACAGGTGTTTCCGTGGTTGACGAGGCCGGGCGGGAGCAGCGCCGCCTTTTCCTTCTCTTCGCGGGCTCTCCTCGCTCTGTACAGCTCCTGCGGCGACGGCGTCTTCGTCTTGGCCATGAGAGACCAACTCCGAGTCCGTCCCTAGTTGTAATCTACATCCTCGACCCCTCACGGGGGGGTCAACACCCGCACCAGCCGTCCCAGCAGCGCCCGGTTCTCCGCCTCCGTCCCCACCGTGATCCGGACGCAGCCCTCGCATCCGGGCTCGTTCCCCCTGTACCGCACCACCACGTAGCTCTCCCCCTCCCCCTTTTCCTCCGCCAGCGTCTTGTACACCTTGTTTGCCCGCCCATTGTCCGGCGCGCCCGTGCCGCGATCCAGGATCGGAATCAGCACAAAGTTGGCGTCGTTGCCCCCGATGCTCCGTCCGACACCCAAGTGCGCCAGCCCTTCCAGCGCAGCTTTCAGCTTTTCCCGCGACCCGACCAGCGTGTCGATCTTGTCCTGCATGCTCCGCAGCGCAGCAGGCTCCAGCGCAGCCAGGGCCAGCTGCGCCGTCGGCGCCGAGATGTTGTACGGCGCCTTTGCATTGTTCAGTACCTGGATCAGCGGGGGTTGCGCCAGGGCGACACCCAGTCTGTCACGTGCGTATCAGCATCGCGCCCTGGTCGCCGAAATCCGTGCGTACCGGATGGCCGCCAGCCCAAAGCTCTTGCTCAGCGTCTGCATCACGCAGAGGTTCCCATACTCTCGGATCAGCGACACCGCAGACGCGTTCCCTCCGACGAAGTCGATGTACGCCTCGTCGACCACCACGATCCCCTTGAACCCCTCGTAGTCCAGCAGGGATCGAATCGCGTTCAGCGTGATCAGCGTCCCGCTCGGGTTCCCGGGAGAGCACAGAAACACGAGCTTGATCGAGGGGTCCTTGGACACCGCTTCCTTGACCTGTGCGAGTCGTCAGAATCTAGTCGCCCCCGATGAGGGACAGACGGACCAAGTCGACGCGCAGGCTGAACCGCCCTTTTTCTCCGCCTTCGCCCTCGCTCCCGCTCAGGTTGAGAGGACACCGAACGACGCCGACGTCGTTCACCTGCGCACACACGGCGTACATCCCATACGTGGGAGGCGTGATCAGAATTTTTTCGTGCCCGGGTGCGACGCAGACCCGCATGATCAAATCGATCACCTCGTCTGAGCCCACCCCGAGGAAAACATGCTTTTCGTTCGGAAGCCCCCGCAGCGTCGCGATACGCGACTTGATCTCGTCGTGGGACGGGTCCGGGTATCGATTCAGGTTGGCTCCCAGCGTGCTGTGCAACTCGGCGGGTATCTGCGCAGTCGACGCTATCGAGTGTCCGAGGGAGTTTTCATTGGCGTCCAGCAGGATCCCTTCTTGGTAGTCGTCCCGCGCGCAACGATACGGGTGCAGAGCAAGGATGTTGGGTCTGATCACCCGTTCAATATCGAAGTGGGCCGGTTTCGTTGGATCAGAGGTGGGCTTCAGACCGAGGATGGGCATCGCGTCGCGAAGAAGAGAAGGAAAAACAAGCGTGACTCGATCTAATCTATGACCGTATGCATCAATATGGCTACTGGGCGTGCCTGCCGCTCTCGCCGACGCCGTAGGTGGCGTACATTAATCGACTCAGATCTGCACGCCCGGCCGTCCGGTAGCACAATAAACTCTCCAAGACACCAGTACTAGTTTGGTGACAATTTCCATATCTTAACAAAACCATCGTCCCCCGTGGTGCAGAGCAGGTTCCCGAACCCAGAGCGAGGACACCATCGCACCGAATTCACATCGTAAACGCCATGGGCAGCCGAAACGGATGCAAGTAGCCTCGACGACATCATGGCGCGTTTACCGTCTCCTTGGGGCGACTCCTTTCATGGGTTCAGAGGGTGCGCGATCGTCTGGCCGTTCAACTCACCGATATTTCCCAAACGTTTATCTTACCGTCGCTTCCCGTGCTCGCGATCCATCCAAGGTGGTCACCCTCGCCGGCTCCCCAGCTCACCGAGTATACACTCCTCGTGTGACCCCCGAGTTGATGGGCAAACTCCCATGCGTGCTCGGCGACTCGTCGCCAGATTCGGATCGTGAGGTCGTCGGAACAGGAGGCTAGGTAGTCGCCCCGAGGCGCCCATGCGAGGGACCATACCGTCCCCGAGTGACCGGTCAGCGTCGCAAAGCAGAACCAGTCCTCGGACTCGTCGTCAACGTACAGCTTGATGGTGTCGTCGTAAGACGCCGACGCGAGAATCTATACACTCGACATCAATTCAAACGTAACCACTGTGCTCGAGCACGACAGACCTCTTCCGCAGGATGCCACGCGACACACTTGACGTCCTGACTGTGTTCCATCGTGACCCCCACGGTCTCGTGGTCCCCGTCCGGTTTGACTGGCCATGAAACATCGCATCAAGACGAGGAGCAGACGTCCGAGACCAGGCGCTCACCTTCCCAGATCCACACCGACTTGTCGCGGCTGCACGCGGCGATCAGCCCCCCCGTCGCCGAATACGCGACGCTCTTGCACTCCGTCTCGGGCCCGTCGAGCACCGCGACACATTCCCATTCGTTCCCGTCCCTGTCCCCGTCCGTCGTGTCCTCCCCCTCGAGATCCGCGCGCCTCTCCCACGCGTACACGCACGCGTCGAACGACGCCGTCGCGAGCGTCCCCCCCGAAGGCGTCCACGCGACGCACCGCACCGTCTTGGCATGCCCCGTCTCGATCGTCGCGAGGTGCGAGCACGCGAGCTTGTCCAGGTCGCGAGGGTCTTGGCGGTACGCGTACACGCGCACCGTCTTGTCCGCCGAGCACGAGGCTAGCAGCGGCCGCGCGGGGTTCCACTCGGCGTGCCACGCGCGCTCGTCGTGGCCTGGACGGGGGGGAGGTCTTTAGATGCGTGCTGTCTGGGTGTGCGGGCGAACTCACCTGGTAGATCGGCGTGGAGCAGGAGCGTGAAGGGGAGATCTGGCGTCATGGAGGATGGTTGCAGACCTAGCTTATCGCCGACAACACCGACACGGTCCCGTTCCCACGCTCGTTCTGGTCAGTGTCCTGACCGTTCTCGTAACGTCGACGTTGTACCGTCTGCTCGCCGTCTGCCTTGTAGGGTTGGAAGCGTGTATCAGGAAAATGCAGTATGTGTCATTTTCGGGCGCGTGTTTCACATCGACGACAGGAGTTACAGTGGAATAGAAGCATCGACCTTGACGAACTCACAGTGGAATATCCGAGAGCCGAGAAATATGCGAGGCTTTCCCGTCACGCGTATATATGACGCGGTCGTCGACAGCTATTTGTCAAGGCGCTGTGTACTTTGTTTTCTCGTCTGAAGAGGACAGCGGCACTCCGGCAAGACTTCCGTGACAGATGTGAGCATCCAATGTTGCATGGGCTATTGTTAGACCGAAGAAACTGATCCTTCCAGGTGGTATTTACGCTGCAGTGGCGAACCATATAAAGCGGTCCCTGATGCCCCGCAGTACCTCCCGTAGGCGACATGCCCTATAAATCGTTGTTTGCTCTCGCACTTTCAACTGCTGTCATCCATGCGCATACTTTCCAGCCTTTGAGGTTCGCTGGCGTCAACATTGCAGGATTTGGTACGTCGTGTTTCGAGGTGTCAGTTGACCGCCGTTCGAATGACCCCTGTTCAGACTTTGGGTGTGGTACGGACGGCACCTGCAACATCACCCGGGCTTGCCCTCCCCTGACACAGCTGGGTTGTAAGACGCGTTTTGGCCTGGCGCCCCTTAGCTTGTTACCCACATGTATGTGCAGGTTCCGATGGCCTTGGTCAGATGCAACACTTTGTCGAGGACGACGGGTACAACCTGTTCCGTCTTCCTGTCGGCTGGCAATACCTCACGTACGACCAAATGACCGGCGTGCTGAACGAAACACAATTCGCCGATTACAACATGCTCGTCGACGCGTGTTTGAGCACAGGCGCCTACTGTGTAATCGACATCCATAACTATGCACGATATGACGGCCAGGTGAGTGTTACCCTCTTGAATATATTCCTCGGTCCGATCTCGTTGCAGATTATTGGCCAGGGTGGCCCCAGTAATGATATCTTTGCTGAGCTCTGGTATAACATCGCCAACTACTGGAAGAACGAGAACCGTGTCATCTTTGGTGTGTAAGTCGACCAAATTCAACGGGCCGTTCTTGCCAGCTGACAGATCGAAGCATGAACGAGCCTCATGACATTCCTGTGAGCCCAGTTTCGACTTTCGATCGATGGCTTCTGACGAAACTCGATGGTCGTGCGCAGAACATCGTCACCTGGGCTGAATCCGTCCAGGCCGCCGTGACTGCGATCCGTTTCGCCGGCGCTACGTCGCAAATGGTTCTTCTTCCGGGCAACAACTACACGTCCGCGGAGACGTTCGTCTCGAGCGGTTCTGCCGCAGCGCTGAACACGGTCCGAAATCCCGACGGCACCGTCACCGATCTCGTCATGGACGTCCACAAGTACCTCGACGACGATAACTCGTGAGTGATACGCCTGGGGTCGTCCCCGTCCTGACCACGATGACAACTTGGTCAGTGGGACCCACGTGGAATGCGTGACGAACAACATCGAGAGCGCTTGGTACCCGCTCACCACCTGGCTTCGCGAGCACGGTCGGCAGGCGCTCAACACGGAGACAGGCGGAGGGAACGTCGCCTCGTGCGTCGGTTACCTCTCCCAACAGATCGGCTACCAGGCCGCCAACGCTGACGGTCGGTCTCGTCTGGTCGCGCGCACCGGCGAACGCTGACGATCTTGCGCGCTCCAGTCGTCCTCGGCTACGTCGGTTGGGCTGCAGGTTCCTTCGCTACGGACGATATCCTCAGCGAGGTGCCGTATCCCGGTGGCGCTGGATGGGCCGACGCCATGACTGTGTCGATGGCATTGTCGCCGAGGACGAACATGCTCGTCTCCTCCGTCCTCGAGTAGAGTACCATACCGTCGGGGTTCGTGGTGCGAACGAAGCAATGTGCCCGAAATGCTTGATACCCCCCTCGTTTCGATTTGAATGCACGTCGTCTATCGTCATTTTCGGCCTTTGGCCAGTACTACTACTAGTACCGGGCTGCTCGAACTGAAAACCACCCACTCGGGCACGGCAACGAATTCGCGACGCCGTCACGCTCGCAATCTCAGCTATCGTAGTCGAGACTTTTACCACAGTCTGACGTCGTGTTAGCATTGTTTGCAACACGACGTCAGACAGGCAGAAATTCGATGGTCTGTGATCGTGCGTCCACCGAGCATGTCGGTGGAATTGGAGTCGTCCTCAGGCTGGAAGACGTCGAGGGAAATGGTGTCCCAGACATTTTTACCCCTCTCCCGTTGGAGCCATCGCGTAGTGTAGTAAGCTCTTCCCTCTCGAGCAACACGCCGGCACTGCTGGTGAGGCAACCGTACATTCTGGTTCACTGTCGACAACAAGGGTCAAGACTCGAGACCGAGAACAAACCGAGGATGCTTACTAATCGTATTACTAAAATGTTGCGACTCGGATTGTTCAGGACTGTTGGTTGACCATTTCTTGCAAGGGCCCCCGCTGTGTTCTGCCAAACCACTCGATCAGGCGTGCCATTGTATACGCAATTCGAGTCCAGTCTGTCAAGTTGGCGCGTTGAAAATATCGTCTAGATGATTCAAACAGGGCTCATACAAAGCGCGCATGATGATCTCGTGACAGACCTTTCGTATGACTTTTATGGACTTCGCCTCGCTACCTGTGGCCTCGATCAACGGTGAGCCTTGATCGCAGGGCGCGTCGGCCTCTCAAAACCTGGTTTCAGAATCAAAGTCTGGCAGCTGGACGAAACGGAAGGAACCTGGAGCGTAGAAGACGAATGGAAGGTCTCATCACTTCACTTCGGTCTGCAATAAATACGAGGTACTCACCGCGTCTCGCGTCTAGGCCCATGACGCTGTTGTTTCGAGACTGAGCTGGGCCCACCCCGAGTTCGGCACCATCCTTGCATCAGCGTCATTTGATCGGACCGTCAAGATCTGGGAACAGACCTCCTTTTCAGCCAGCGGAGATGTCCAGTCCAACGGGTCCATGCACGCACAGACCGCGGTATCGGGAAGTAGCTCTTCATCGAGATGGGTGGAAAGAGCCGTCTTGCTCGACGCGCGTGGCACAGTGAGAGCGGTGGAATTCGCACCGCACCATTTCGGACTTAAATTAGTGAGTATCGACGCGAATCGACCACTTTTGGCTCATCCTCGGTCAGGCCACGGTCTCGTCGGACAACCACGTTCGGATATATGAATGTCTCGAACAATCCTCGCTGGGTACGTGGCAACTGTGCGAGGAGGTCGACGTCACGGCACTTCCGTCATTGTCTTCTTCGTCTATTTCTGTTGCGTTTGCGACTCCCACTCAAACGAGTGCAACGCTCGAGGGCGCATCTGCGTCCTTGGTTGCTCAGGCTCTACAACAATCACAGGTTCCTTTGCAACCGAGACCCGGAATGGGTAATAGAGAGGCGGACGGCGGATGGTGTGTATCGTGGTGCAAAGAGAGATACTGGGGTGAAGTCCTCGCGGCAGGCTGTGGCGTCTCGGGAACTATCAAAGTACGATGGCTTTCGCATGTTCTCCTCGAGGTTCATAATCGAAACCCGACAGATAATACAAGTATCGCCCTCTCGTCGGCCAACCACTCTATTGACGCTCGACCCGACCCCTGCGACTCAAAAACCATCAGAGACCAATTCAGGTACAGCGCCACCGGGTGATGGTGAAGCACCGACGCCCTATGCGATTACGTCTGTTGCGTGGGGGCCGTCCTGTGGGCGATCGTATCATCTACTTGCGACCGGAGGAAGAGATGGCCACGTGAGAATTTGGAAAGTGAAACCAGTCGATGACAACGATGAATCGGAGGCAGAGGGAGAGCCGAGATGGACGGGCACGATCGTTGCAGACTTTGACCACCACAAGTTCGTCTGTCTCGTGCTTGCAAGCGTACCGAGCTGATCGCCCTTTACAGGTCGGCGGTCGGTCGGGTAGAATGGAATATAACAGGGTGCGTATGACCGTTGCTGATTTCAATTTTCTTCTGTTGTTTCATGCGTTTTTAGCACTGTTCTCTCGTCGGCCGGGAATGATGGCCGTGTCCGACTCTGGAAGGCCACGATTGGGAGCGTTTGGAGACCTGCAGGGAGCATTGGAGTTGAGCAGTCGGAAGATTCACCTGATGCAGATGCAGTCATGGATGACAATGCTGTTGGGGAGTAAGGCCTGGTTGTGAGTAGTGCAGCGAAATGTGCTCATACTACCGTTATGTAAACCCAACTGCGGCTGAGTGCAACCTTGGATGATCCCCGTCGGTTCGGTCTATACCATGTTAGGATCAATCTTATCACGACTACGGTGCAAAATTTTCATACAGTTGGCACGCAGACAGTACTACCCGATTCCAAAGATGACCATGGCGCAATTCAGGTTGTTTGCTTCCAATCATGTCGTGCTCCAGTGCAGCGGCGCGACTGACGACGGTCGTCTCTGATCTTAGTGGAAGTTCACGCTCCAAGGTCGTCGTATGCCGCCATTTGGGCCCAGATGTGATGCCTCTGTTAGAGAGTAAGCACGAACTGGAGGTGAGTCCACGCTTTTTGGCTTGTATTCTGGTTAGCCTGACTGGTGGTGACTCTGAGTTGGTCGTCTGGCCGGAAGACCGTGCGTGCGATAGAAAATGGCTTCTAGAGAATATACCCAGTGCGACCGGCGTGATCGTCATGCTGACAGACAAAGTACGTCCTTCGTGCAGCATTCCCACATCTTCCGATCCATCGGCAGGTCGATTCGGAACTCCTGGACAAGGGTCAGTGACGACGAGCACTCGGAAGAGGTCTGGACGAGATCTGAACTGGCTGATTACAGCTGGTCCTTCTCTCAGGGTGGTGTCAACGATGTCTGTTGGCTATGGTGAGACGACCCGCGCGATATGATATGAATCCTCCTCATTCTACCGGCTGGACGCGGATGCACAGAACATATCGACCTCAAAGTGGTCGCGAAAAGAGGACTCAAAGTTGGCTATACCCCTGATGTCCTGACTGATGCAGGGAAGTTGTGTCTACTACAGATATAGTTCCATGCCCTCAAAAACTATCATACAGTCGCCGACCTGTCCGTGATGCTGGCACTGATGGCAGGAAGAAACTGCGGAATAGGACATTCCCTCGTGCAAAATGGAGGTGTATGTGGTCGAATTCGAATGACTTCGATACGTACAACCTGACAGCCCGTACTAGTGGCCGAACTTCTCGTGGGCTCCCTTCGGCCTCTGTGGGCCGCAGCTGAGCACGACGGTGCTTTCTCCCACGCGCAAAGTCGGTTTCATCGGATTTGGTCGGATAGCTCAAGCAACCCTGTCGCGACTGGTGCCCTTCGGCATCACCCATTGCCTGTATTCGTCGAATCCCTCTTCCCCGCCAAACCTACAGCGAGACTCAGAGTTGCAAAAGAAGTTCAACCTGAAGGCGGTCTCCAGGGTTGGTTTGGAAGAGCTGGCGTGCGAGAGTGATGTTCTGATCGTTCTCGCGCCGGGTGGGCCCGGTACCTATCACATTGTCAATGAAGGGTTGCTGAGAAAGATGAAGAAGACTAGCGTCCTCGTGAACGCGAGCAGAGGGACGCTTGTTGATTCAGATGCGCTGGCGAAGGCACTTCGATCGGGGTGGATCTGGGGCGCAGGACTCGATGTCGTCGAGGGCGAGCCAAACGTGCCGAAAGATCACCCACTTGTCAAGGAGCCAAGGTAAGTCGCGATATTTGGCCGTCTACGCTGAACTTTGATTTTTGCAGATGCGTTATCGTTCCGCACATCGGGAGCGCAACACTGGAAACGCGGAAGCATATGGCCACGTATGCTGCCCACAATCTGATCGCTGCTATTTTAGGCGGTGATATGCCAGCTCAGATCGATCTTTCTTCTTTTTCCTGATCTCGCCGCGTACCATCATGTCCTAAATAAACCGTGTCGAATAGCAGTAAACACGGGTGGTTTGCGCCGATAGGACCTTGTGTGGTTGGCTGGCTGACTAAGCTTCTCATTTGTTTCACTTAAAAAGTTCGGTTGAAAATGCCCGTCGACTCGTCACCTTCTTTCTTCCTGCAATAATGACGAAGTTCATTCTCGTGTCTGGAGGCGTGGTCAGTGGCATCGGCAAGGGCGTCATTGGTGCGATGCAGCGTCTTCCGTGGCCATGGATCCATGTTCATATCGCCCGACGTGTAGCCTCTTCGACTGGCCTGCTCCTGAAAACGGCTGGCCTCAAGGTCACAGCCATCAAGATAGATCCATATATGAACATAGATGCCGGTACCATGCGACCCACCGAACACGGTGAGATCGTGACGTGCCGTCTTGCGGCTTGGTTCCTGAGCAATCTCGCCAGGTGAGGTCTATGTGCTGAACGACGGCGGTGAGGTGGATCTGGATCTGGGAAACTATGAACGATATCTGGACGTCACGCTTTCGAGAGATAACAACATAACGACTGGTAAGATCTATCAGGAAGTGATTGAGAAGGAGGTCGGTTGGCACGCAAGCGATTCGGTTTCCTCCCGTTGATCTTCCGCGCAGCGAAGGGGTGAATATCTTGGGAAAACGGTGCAGGTCAGGTCTCGGTGTTCGATCGGCGTGTGTGAGAGTCTGACGAGCTGTGCGATAGATCGTACCTCACGTCACGAATGCTATCCAAGATTGGATAGATCGCGTTTCGAAAATCCCAGTCGACAACTCTGGCGAGGAACCAGATCTTTGTATCGTAGAGGTGCGCGTGACCGCTTTTTTCAGATGAAAGTACTTCAAGTGCCCTCAGCTGGGCGGAACTGTTGGGGATATAGAGTCTGCACCGTTCATTGAAGCGATGCGGCAATTCCAGTTCCGAGTTGGGCACGACAACTTTGCTCTCATACATGTCTCGCTTGTACCGGACATGCACGGCGAGCAGAAAACTAAACCTACTCAGACGACTGTACACGCCCTCCGAGGGCTTGGATTGCTGCCCGATCTAGTGCGTCGCGGCTTCTGCAGGGAGATCGCATCCTAGTTAACTTGTTGCAGATCGCCTGTCGATTGCTGGGACCCAAACCGCTGGAAAAAGCGACCAAGGAGAAGATCTCCATGTTCTGTCACGTTGCGAGCGAGCAAGTAGTCGGCGTGCATGATGTCTCTTCCGTATATCACGTCCCGCTGTTGCTCCAGTCTCAGGGAATCATCGAATATCTTCGCAAGCGGTTGAACCTCCCGGGACTAAAGATTTCGGAGGAGATGGCAGCTAAAGGTTCATTTCTTGGCGCCAGGTGGAGAAGTATGATAAAAGGGTATGTCACGATGTCACACGCATCCTGGATGCCATCTCCTCCGCTTATCGTCATGCCAGCCATGAACGCCTTTTTGACCAGGTCAAGATCGTCCTGGTCGGGAAATATACTGATCTCAAGGACTCGTACATGTCTGTCATAAAAGCTCTCGAGCACTCCGCGTTCCGCGTTAAGCACGAGCTTACCATTCAGGCTCGTTAAGCCCTTCGGACTGTATAATTATTTCTAACGAAGGCGCAGTGGGTGGAGTCTTCGGACCTTGAGCCCCAAACACAGATTTCTGATCCTGCTAAATATCATGATGCGTGGCGCAGTATCGTGGGCGCCGGGTACGTCTTTCTACTCGCCCAAGAGACTACGCTGAGCTCGCTGGAAGGGGTATTCTCGTCCCTGGTGGTTTCGGACTGCGTGGAGCAGAGGGTATGATTCTCGCAATTAAATGGGCGCGCGAACAGAAAGTACCATTCTTGGGCATTTGCCTTGGGTTTCAACTGGCCGTATTGGAGTGGGCGAGAAGTGTGCTTGGCGTGCACGGTGAGCTCCTAGACCCTCACGGAGTGCCCTGACTTCATTCCGTTGACTCAGACGCGACGTCTGCCGAGTTCGAGCCCGATGCTGCACATCCTTTCATCGTCTTCATGCCTGAAATATCGCGCACGCACATGGGAGGAACGATGCGTCTTGGTCTACGCCCGACGGTCTTCCAGCCCTGTGCTAATATTACCGACCCAGAGACGTCTCCGGCTGAATCCCCGTCTACTCCCGTGGCAAACAATATCGACGAAAGTTTCCCAGTCGCCAACGGCATCCATTCTTCGACATCGACGTGGTCCAAAATGCGCAAATTCTATGGCAACGTGGACAAAGCATGGGAACGTCACCGTCACCGTTACGAAGTGAACCCTGCCGAAGTCGCCCGTCTTGAAGCGTCGGGTTTGACCTTTGTGGGAAAAGACGAGCGCGGCGAGCGAATGCAAATCCTCGAACTCCGGGACCACCCGTTCTTCGTGGGCCTTCAACCCCACCCCGAATTTTGCTCTCGGCCCTTGAATCCGTCACCCCCGTTCCTCGGCTTCGTCGCTGCTGCGTGTGGCGAGACCGTGTTCCAGGAGCAGTTGGAAGAGCAATCGAAGTCCTTCAAGCCGCCGCATCCTGAAGATGTCATGGTCAGCGAAGAAGTTTTGAGGGCGCGGACGAGGGAGCGACCCATCAGCCATAGTATCACACCGTCGCGGGCTTCGCCTGAAATGGTTTAGTCAAAACAGGATGAAAGCGCTATCCTATCTGTTGAAGCGCAAGTACGTAGAAAGTTAATAGAAAGCGTGACAACCATTTACACGGCGGAATCACGTTCCATGAGGGTGGGCGGTCACTGGTGGAGTTCGCCTTGAAACACTTCAAACCGGTCGACCATATATACAGCATCAGCTTACGCAAGGTCGACTGCGTTGTCCTCTCAGAATTCAGAACTATCCAATTGCTAAGGATCATCACACCCAACAAAAGTGCATTCGCGTGCCAGCTCGTCAGTACTGGTGTCGTCGACGAGGTACATCCAGTATGGATCAACTTCAGTACCACCGCTTCGGCTTCTTCCTCGTAATCACGCCCTCCCACACGGAACGGCGCTTGTACTTGGCCTTGCCGAGCGGGGAAGCCCCAGCAACCTTGAGACCATCTGCAAACAGACCCTTCGTCTTCTCGGACTGTTTACTCTCCTCGTACGCCTCCGTGAACTTCTTAGGGAACCTAGTGACAACCGGTATCGAAACATTGAAACATTCCAAAGCCCAAGACGACACGCCTGCAAGAATGCGATCCGGAGGTAATCGCATTGCCGGCGCGAGGGGAAGGTAATATCCTAGCAGAGAGGCAGCTGTCTTCCGGACCTCAGCAGGGTCGACGCGGGACTGTACTTCCGCGAGAGTCGACTCGAGAACCTCGGAAGTCAGAATGGACGGCTGCGAGAAGAGAGACGCGAGTTGACTATCGAGATCCGAAATCGGCAACGATTTTATGGGGAGGTTGGTCAATTGCCAGTTCATGTATCCCGCTTCCCAAGGCAGTAGCAATAGGTCTGCACGCGCGGTAGGCCTGTTACGTTCCTGCTCTTGCCCAGGTACGAAGGAATTAGCGCCTCGAGCTATGCGTCCTATTCGGTGGATGTACATCGTCTCCTTGCTCGGTACACCGATTTGAATGACTCTAGTCACCGCAGGATACCCTCTTGCGCTGACGTCTGAGCTGACCAATACCGTGGGTCTTCCATCTTGGATCTTTCCGGCCTTGCGAAATACTACCCAGGCCCGATCTCTATCCGACCGTTTCATCTCCGAATGCATCGGCACGATCTCCGTCTTGTCGTCGGGTAACACTTTTTTTGCGAGCGAACCCAACAACATCGAGAATAGTTGTGTCATTTGGACAGTGGGACAGAAAACGATCACTTTCGAGCGTGGACCGTGTCGAAGTTGATCGTGCGCTAGTAGTTTAAGCAGGGTAGGAAACTGTTTGGAAGCCGCGGGGCACAGCGTGAGAAATTGTTCGATGTGGTCGTGCGTCGTAACGTCGGAGGCGGCCGTCTGTTTCGCGTGGGCAGCGTGTTCACCTGCCAAAGGAGACTCTGAGGGAGCATCATCGATGAAGTTGTGGTTTGGAGATAGAATCCACGATGCAAGCTGGCGGACGGCGCGCGGCATGGTCGCGCTAAATAGAAGCGTCTGGCGAACGGGAGACTTGGGGAGGAACGAAACAATCGCGTCGATATCGTCGCGGAATCCCATGGAGAGCAGCGTATCCGCTTCGTCTAGGACCAGCTGTCCACTTTTCAGCTTGGGCGCACGCGCAATGAAAAGGTCGAAACTTGCCATGGGACAGTCTTTGAACCCCCGCCGAAACTCGGGCTCGTTGGTCAGGAGATCCCTCAGTCGTCCAGGCGTGGCGACGACGAGGTCCCGCGACGACTCCGTCCAATCTGTCAGTTGCCGAGTCTTGCCAGCGCCGCCGACCAGCAGCTGCACTTCGAAGTCTCGCTGGCGTGTCGTGAGTTTCTGTGCGTCGCTCGCGATCTTTACGGCGAGCTCCCGCGTGGGCGCAAGGATAAGCGGGCCCGCTACGCGCCGTCGGTACGCGATCTCCGTGACGTGGTGTGAGTTCTCGAGTCGGGGGTTGACGACGGCGAGTTTTGAATGGTGCTGGAGGTGATTGAGACGTGCCTCGATGGCTGGGATGAGGTACGCAGACGATTTTTCATTGCCAATCTTGGTTCGGACGAGGGCGTCAGTGGATGAGGGCGCTACAGCGTTCGTTTGTCGCCGCGCCAGGATCTGTCTGTGACCAGCTTCGTTCAGTAAATGCGGGACCATCATCAATGAACGACACAAAAAAACTCACGGAAATGGAGAACAACGCGCCTGTTCGTCGCGATGATCCTGCAAATCATCGTCGTCGTCCCCACTCCGCTGACAGGTTATGTAAGCAGGGAATAAGCCAAAAAGACATACGCATCGTGCATTAAGGGGGAATCGAACCCCCGGCGGGTCGATGGCAACGACCCAGGTTACCACTACCCCATTAATGCGACGTTCAATAGTGCAAGTGGAGAAGATAAGACCTTTGTCACCCCACTCAACTGAGGAGACTGTAATATCCAAACGCCTCCCGGACCAGTTACTAAGGTTGATGATGCACCGAATCACAGTGTGCAGCCCGGGTGAAGGTACTTCAATGGGTGTGAGTGATCTCTCGAATGCTCATGGTGTCATGGTATTCATTGTCGTATTGTCTAAATGCTACATCTCGCATGACCCCACCTATAGAAGTACAGTCCCAGACTCCAGAGCATCCATAGGTCACTGCAAGAAATTTCTACATGCCTGAAAAGAACGTGTAGAAAATATTAAACCATCCTGAATGCAACTTACCTCGTCACATCCCAACCGGCCATACTTGAGTCGACTTTGTGATACAGCGTTCCTCCCTGGCGAGCCACGCGTCTGTTGAGTGGAAGTATGAACTCTGCATCTTGGGGCGAACTGGATGTGACGGGGAGGTCGAAGGCCTCCACCACGATCTCGCCTTCGGTTCCACCTTGGCGCCACTGAACGCAGCCCAACTCAGCATGGTTGAGCAGCCAACGAGGGTCAACATTCAAAATTGAAGCTAGCGATTTGATAGAGCATTGGGCGGCACACCGAAACAGTCATGAACGCGACAAAGGTGTGCCGAATTTGGAGGGGCCACGTTAAATAGGTGCTTTCCTATACAACGAATCTGGCCTAACGTCCATTACTTGGCGGATCGTGTCGCTTGAGACAAAACCCTTACCTAGGGCGGATACGTGCATGACCATTCCCCTGTATAGGGTCAGTTCTCTACTTATAATACTTGGATTCGAGTTCTCAACTCGTTCCTCATGGCCGACCGACTGTCATCTTACCCGTGATCAGAACCCTGAGGAAATAATTGTTGTCAGCAAGTCAGTGATAATGAATGTGAAATTCGCGTACACTGCTTGTATGAAGCCCAAGTATCGTATCTCATAATCTTCATGAACCATCGGCGAAGCTCTTCATGCTGAGCAAACGTACGCAGAGATACATCCATCTTGAAAACGTCCATGGACCGTTCCAAAAATGTTCGACCTGAATGTTCCTGTGAAATGGGTAGGAAGGGCCAACAGCACCACTCACCTTGCTGGCCAAGTTAATTACATGATCGCAGAGCAAAGCGTTGCGGATGCAATTTCTGTGGAGTGCGACACCCGCAACCCAGTGTCGATGAGCGTTAATTCATTCATCAGAAGTAGAAAGTTTCCCAGAGCTGAGCCAATCCAGGGGAATGAGGGTGCAACACGCGAGAGCCGAATTATACAGCGGACTGCATCACTTGCTCGTGGAAATGAATGTAAACCAGTGTGGTGAGCTAAATCAAGTGTTTGATGGCACTAGTACTCAGGCTGGGACTGAGCATCACTTCGGTCGATGGAAGCTGATCTTATCCACCCGAGTTTCCTTCTACGACTCTAGTCGCTCTCCAACGATGATCGTGATGAGCGATGATTGCACCGATCTAGAGGTTCGCAGTGGGTCAGAAGACGATTCATTTCCGGGAAGCCGCCAAAGGGGCCCCTCAGCATGAATTGGCCGGGCCCAGTGGCCATGCGCGAACGGGGTATCTCGCGTATCCCTGAGATCCAGACATCACAGCTAGCATGCCTTCAACAGAGAACAGAACCAGTGGCTCATCTCCGGGGCTGTAATGCGAGGCAGCCTTCTCACTGTGATCAATCGAGACTCCGGTGAGAACAATGAGCAAGATGATGGCCGATTCAATTATCGTAGTGCGCCCGGCAGATTCCGTCACAGTGAAAAGAAAGCCTTGAGATCACCACAGGAAGAATGCGGGCCTGTATGTACAAGCTGAGCGCCGATGGGCTTCAATTGGGCCTCACAGATTCGTGTCATGAGTCATGCACAGCTGGCGACGGAGGTCACTGACAATTCAACACTCCATTCCGCGTTGATCTGAACATCGATAACGCCATGGTCAAGGGCCAGAAATCGTCTGCGACGTCGGGCACACGTAAAAAGAATGCACGCAAAGCTGCCCAAGGCGCATCTCCGCCTTCGCCTGTCCCAAAACAGCCCAAGACAAAGGAAGGAAAGCTGTCGAAGCGGCAAGCGAGAGAGCAGCGCAAGAAAGTCTACATTCCCCCGACGAAACCCGCCCCGCCGGTTCCCGATCCACTCGATGCTACCGGCCTCGCTCGTCTGCTGCCGCCAGAACTCGTCGTCGCCCTCAGAGCCCTGGGGAAGAAAGACGCCGTCACGCGAGGGAAAGCGATAGCAGAGCTCGCAAAGTGGGTCGAAGACGCGATCCAAGAGCAGACCCATAGCGACCATTATGGGGAGAGGGCAGACAGCGTCGTACAGATGTTGCCGGTCTGGGTGCGTGTCCGCGTCGCTGCTGGCTTCAGGAAGAAATTACGTTTGCTCCAGCTCCATCGCGTCCCGGTCCTCTTCACCCACTCGGTGCGACGTATTCGTCAATTGGCTGCTTCTCTCCACCTCTCCCTCCTGCGCCTCAATCCTGCACGCGAGGCTCTTCTTGCGTGGACCAATGAGATTGCGTCTCAAAGCGAGCTCGAGACATTCTTGGGCACATGGGCGATGCTTGCACACGACATCGACCGAAGCGTCTCGACCGTTGGCATGAGGTCTTGGGTGGACTTCGTCACTACGACTCTTGGCCCGGCCGCGTCAACCCAGGATGAACATTCATCCCAACGCATGCAGTCCCCGCCAAAGATCACGCTTGACGTCCAGCTTCTCGTCTCCCTTCTCAAGTTTGTTCGCCACACTGTCCTCGATCCGCATGGCCTTCATGCCACTTTGAACCCAACGCCCGTTGTTCCTGAAACAGTGTCGCCCCAACAGGGCCACAAAGGTTCTCCACAGGCCAAGACCCAAGGCAGATTCGCGCAAGGGAAGAAGGGAAGCCCCATGCAACAACCACAGCAGAAGAAAAGCGGTCGATACGTTCCGCCTTCCTCTGACTCTCCGTCATCTTCTCCGTCTGATCACGCGGTGGGCGATACTGATGCAGAGAATGACTCAGACAGAGCTGGAAGGCTAAGGGTTGGCGCCATGGGTGCCGTCAGGTGGATCCTAGGTACGTCTGGCCTCTCAAGGTGTCTCTTTGTTTTCCTTTTGTCTTCATGCGCGCTGGTTTGGTTATTGACCAGCTTATGCAGAAAACTGGCTTGAGATGGGTGCTGTAACGGACATGTCTATCTTGACAAACTATTTATCATCCTTCGTGTTTTGGTCTACTCTCTATCCAGGAGCCGTTTCGTTGCCTTCCAGCCCGGACGAGCAGCAGCTGTGTCCGTTTTCCGTCGCTTCCTTCGGCCATGGCCAACCTCAAGCCAGGCAAGCTGCATGGGTGCTTGTGGGATCCTTGCTTAGAGCGTTCGAAGGTCTGTTCTGTTTCTTATGCATGTTCACAAAAAATCACCCTTTCCCCCTCGACCCGATCGTTCAGATCTGGTGTTCCGAGCTCATTATGGTTATATACTAAACCCCCAAGCTAGCTGCGCTGTTGTACATTTTTATCGTGCATGACTGACATGTTCTGGCAGACAAATTACCAACGCCTCTTATTCGGGTTTTAAGTACGGTTGTATTGCGTTCAGCCTGGGTTGAGACCGATGCCGGCGTACGGTCAACGTCAGGCGGCCCCTTGATTCTTTTCCTCAGAGGTACGAGTTCTACGTGAGCCCGCTATCGCACCATTTCAATTCATTCTGCCACAGACTATACCCAAGCATGGACGATCGACATGGAAAATGCATCAAAAGGCTACAGTGATCTTGATCGCTATAGCAAAACCACACAGGGTGGCGAGTCTGACTCCGATTCGGATGGAGAATTGGAATCAGACTCTGAATCCGGAGAGGACGGCGAAGACAATGATCCTACAGAGTGGCCTAGGTCTGAAGCCTACGCGGAATTCTTGCAATTCCTTGAACTTGGATGTTCTGGATCTCCTGTAGAAGGTTATCCATTGGTATTAGTGGTGTTGGCTGGGATTCCTAGATTGGTATGATGCAGTCGCTTCTCTATTTTTGGCTCTGCTAGAACCTGGGCACACCTAGATTCTTCCTACCACCCTGCCGTCATCGTTACTAGTCGACGATGGAGAGGGCAACGAGAGGATGACCAGTGTCCACCCTATCACGCAATTACTTGCCTCTTTTTGGGCTCCGCTCGATGCAGGGCTCCTTGACAGAGGCGCCGCGGCTTCTGCGTGGCTCAAGGCATTCACTGAATGCCTGGTTTTGATCATCCGGCGGGCCATAGACGCAGAGAGTGGCACAATACGTGTGAACGATGGAGCAAGAGCTCTACTTGCACCACAGTTTTCTCGTTTATGGACCGAACTCGTCATGAGGCGGCTGCGGGCCGACCAGGTCGAAGCTGCCGGGATCATCGCTCGTGCACTCGAAAGATTCGGGAGGATCGGGGATGGTACGTTTGTGTCGATAATACTCCTCATTTTCTCCTGACCACATTCGCAGAACTTCTCGACGTCTGTATTGATGCGTTCTTTGCTACCGTGCTTGATTCACTGCTTACCATTGACGGCGCACATGATTTCGCTCCCACTTTCTTTTTACACTTTACATCCTTGTTTGACCCTGATACTCATGCGGGTCAGAAGACGCTCGGCGCACTGAAAGTTTATACACAAAGGGTCTTCGAGGCTCTTGAATCGGCCTTGGACTCTGTGGACCAGGTACTCGTAACGAACGCCGCCAAGGCCCCCCTCGGAGCACTCGTGAGACTCATGGATACATTCGGATCCTCCTTTTTCGATGACCCCTCTTTCGCTTCACGCGTTGACGAGATATTCCTCGCACACTGTATTGCGCTTCTGCGAGTATCGATTTCAGCCGTGTTGGTGTATCTTGGTCATCGGTCCAGATCTTCCGAACAATCAGGGGGACAGCTACAGACACAAACGTTCTGGACGGAGCTTCTGGGAGCAGTCGCATCTTCGCCGATGGAGGTAGCACTACCGTTGTTATCCTCGCTTGTCGGCGCATCGCTCCCGATACATCTTACAGGAGCAAATGCTACGATGGATGAACTCGTGGAACGTTTGGTCAATCACGTAATAGCTGCAGGGGGCCAAGAAAAGGATGGGATTGCAATAGCGAGAGTCTTGAGTGCTCCAGGTATGGTTTACCCGCTGGCTCGCCCTCTTTCTGTGCGTTCTGAATAATCTTTAGCACCGTTCGTTTCTTCCACTTGTCTGGATACGATTGCGTCCGTGCTCTCGAATAGCATTTCCACATTTGTGGATGCAAGGATAAGGACTGTTGTTGAGGCCGAATGCCCGGCCAAGCTGGACGAAGCTCCAGAATTTGCCGGGGTTGATTCCTCCATTGGGCTACTGAGAAAATTAGCCGATTCTGGTTATGAGTTCACTGGGGAGGTTGGCGCGGAACTCTACACCAGTATATTCCTGCTTGGCTATGTCATCCCCTGTCAGGGAGAGGCAGATAGCGACAAGTGTGCGCAAGTTGCAAAGGTGCTGTGGAGTTCTTGGATTTCTAAAGAAAGTGACAAGCGACGGGAGATGAGAAATATCGTGGGTAGCCTGGTGAAAGAGAAATTGAGAAGCGTGCTTGTCGACGAGCAAGTGGAGACTAGGTGAGTGCCGTTTACCTGTCGACTTTCTTTCGTCGACAGTAAAACAACATTCAGGCCCGAACACATCATCCAATGCATCACACTCTCACTTCCTGGTGTTCAAATTGATCCTCTAAGAGACATTCTCCCAACACGCGGAGAATTTGACGCGATGCTGGATTCCTCGGACCTTCCCTCCTCATCCACTTCTCCGAGTCTAGCTCTTCTCGACCCAACATTGCCAACCTCTACAATTGTTCCTACCTCTCCGACGCCAGTATGGAGAAAGTACGCCCGTGCCGTTACTGCTCTACTTGCATACCTCACTGCTTCACGCGCCGCGGCACGGTCAAACCTCTGGGCGCTGCGTCACATTCTCGCTATCGGCTTCTACGCGAACGAATACCTCCGTGTGGGGGGTATACGAGATTGCCTCATGGCATTTGACGTTACGAAGGACTATCTCGAGGACTTCGTGGAGAGGGTCAAATCGTTGACGACCTATCTCCTGGACCGTGTCGAGGACGGCCTACACGCCCAAGTCGTAAACTTGCTCATGGATGAAGATCGCGCGAGCGCTCTTGACGATGGGAGTCTGGCATCGTTTATTGTCGCAGTTGCTCGTCGGGCCAAGGAGAAGGACAGAGTACGGGACACGGCGATACTCAGCGTCGTGCTGCAGCACCTGTTCAGCGATGCTACGAAGGACGATGCCGATTTATGGTTGTCTTTCGCTAAAAGGCTGGAAAAAACAGGTGGGCGTGTCTTCATTTGCGTCCATGGATCGGTTGCTGACCCCCCTCCCGTCCATGTTCAGCTCCTCAGACCGCCATTACCATTTTGTCCTCGATCACGAGACATGCGCCGGAGCCTCCCAAACTCGACAGATATCGCAACGAATTAGCGGCGTCGCTCATTGACATTCGTCCTAGTGCAGCATCTACCATAGGACTCGTTACTCTTCGGTTATTGGCCGCCACCGCACCCGACCCCGACTCTGACATCGTCTTCCTCCCACAGCAGCGCGCCGTGAATGTCATGAAGGCATGTCAGGCGTGGGTTGCTACCGACGAAGATGACGCAGTCGACGAGGACGTGGAGAGTGCCATGACGTTGGTGTTTTCCCATCTCGCTCCGATACTGCAGAACGTGCCTGGGTCGCACTGGTATTTTATTTGGGACATGATCGAAAACAACCTAGAGGTGCGTCATATTGCTTGACGTCGACATAGCGGGCGTTGATGTACCGCAGAACTGCTCTCTGGATGACAGCGCGACGCTGGCGACCCTCGGAAGGACGTTGAGACTGGTGATGACGGTTGATGATCTAGCGCTGACGAACAAATCTCTTCGCGCAAACTGGGGTGAGAGAAAGGAAACAGTGTTGGGTCTTATCAGAGACGTGGTTGCCGTCAACACGGGTGAGTTCTTGATTCGCATCTCGAAGTTTAGAGCTCGTGGAACTGGGACGCAGTGGCATTGCCCTACTCTGAACCTCGCACGTCGTGTCGAGAATTGGCCCTGGCTGTTATCGTAGACATGCCATCTACAATGATAAACGAAAAGACTTTACCGAGCGTCAGACCATTCACGTTTACCTCTATTTTTTTCGTACTGACATGTACTTTACAGATGTGCTACCTACTGGGAGACCAGTCTCAAGATGTCCAGCGAATGGGCTACCACTTGCTCTGCAATGCTGCTCGAAAACTAACGGAGCATTACGTGATCGAGGCTGGTGTCGACACGGAGGATGCAGTGAGGCCAGAGTTACCTCCAGAGCTTCTCACCATACTACAGCAAAGTCTCGGCTCAAGGGAGGAGCTTGACCTGGATGAACAGTCGATATTGCGCAACAAGGAGGTGTCTGGATACCTGCTTGCATGGATGGTCACATTCGACTTGTTCCTCGATGCGGTGCGTCCATGCTCTTGACAAAGCTGCCATGAATTTCACCTCGGATGTAGTCGATGAAAGTCCGCTCGAGTTACTTCAATCACATGCGGAGCCTCGACGTCATTTCTCGGCAGTTTATCCCGAACATTTTTGACGTTCTTGGTTTGTTTGGTGGCGGGAGAAGAGTATTCAAGTTGGACGTGTGGGCGGTCGACGAATTCCATCTGGAAAGTATGCGTCTGAATCTCGTGATTTGGACTCTCATTCACGTTTGCATAGCTTTCGAACCAGAAAGTCCACTCAGCTTGCAACTGCTGGCTGCTCACCTTTACCATCGGGCTCTGCTTACTGTTCCCGCCCTTATCCGTTCCTGGATCTCGGACTGCATGGATAAACAGCTACTTACACGCGTCGTCGACTACACGTCGTCGTACTTCTCGCCAGGTATCATCAAGGCCGAACTGGCGCAAGTCCGGCAGCCGGACGTCTCGTCTGAACTTTCGACGACCGAAAATCTCACCGTCAAAGTGTCGCTTGCCTCTGGCGAGGTGACGGCGTCGTACATGGTCGACGAACAAGCGCTCGAACTTTCCATCCGGATGCCGAGCGACTGGCCTCTTCACAGGCTAGAAGTCAGGGACACCAAAATGGTGGGTGTCTCGGAGGACAAATGGAGAGCGTGGATACTGGGTGTACAGCAAATCGTATGGCAGCAGGTCAGCATCATCGCTCTCTATACGAAAGCACGACATGGCTGATTTCCCAAAGAACGGTCGTATCGTAGACGGCTTGACGTTGTTCACCAAGAACGTGACTCTCCACTTTTCTGGGCAAGTGGAGTGCGCGATATGTTATTCGTACGTCTTTGCCTTCTTCCTCACCTCATATTGTCGCCAAATGTTTACGTCCGTTTTCGCAGCATCATCAGCGTGATGGACGCCAGCCTGCCGCAAAAACCGTGTAAGACGTGCAAGAACCGATTCCACGCGAGTTGTCTGTACAAGGCAAGTCCATTCGGACTCATCTCCCCTCCCGAGGCCTGACCGTGAGGATCTGAGCAGTGGTTCAAAACGAGTCATTCATCGAGCTGCCCACTCTGTCGGTCCGATATCTTGTGAAGACGGCCAGTGACGCGTGGCGAGGTGAACCCCTGTGCCCAGTCGTACGTAGAGGCAGGCTTTCTCAGTGTATTCATTTGCAATGCAATGATCAGCTTGACATATGCTGGACTTGGTTCGATGACGTGACTTGGGGGGGAAGTGCCACTGGCGTGCCAGGTATTTCGTCAACACGAGTCTTGGCCTTTCACGATCATATTCAAGACAACATTCACCAAGAATGTGACCCTCCATTTTTCCCGGGCACGTGGAGTGCGCGATATGTTATTCGATCGTCTTTGCCTTCTTCCTCGGCTTATGTTCAGCGTGATAGACGCCAGCCTGACGTGTAAGACCCGGTTTGCCGGTTATCTATACAAGGCAAGTCCATCTCGACTTGTTTCCACTCCGAGGTATTGACCGTGTTATTCATCGAGATGTCCGCTCTGTCGGTCCAATATCTTGTAGAACCCCTGGAAGATGGCCAGTGATGTGTGGACTGCGCAAGGTATTTAGAAAGCGTGCCTCAAATTCATTATAGCGCTACATACAACCGGGTACAGGGGTTCAGTATCATTTGCAATGCAATGATGAATTCAACATATGTTTCACTTGAACGTCTTCGATGACGTGACGCACGGGAGAAGTGCTACTTGCTGTGGCTCAAGTTTATCATAACGGTCGTGATCTCCAAGACAAAAGTGATGCACTCGGATGTGTCAGATCAATCTTTGACAGCAATCGGCTGCCAATGGTCGTATCTTGTTGCCCCTCTGCTTCTTTGAGTCATCCCGACGATGATCGGAACTCGGCAGAACTGTGCTCCAGTACCAGCTCCCGGGGTGGTCTCGCTAGCTGCTACTGAAGCCGTTTTTCCAACAGTTGCGTATTGCAAGAAGGCCGCTCAGGAACACGACTAATGCGTTCCTGACGAAGTTCGTGCGAGTCGGTCACCACATGGAACCTTTCGAAATCAAAGGGAACGTGAGTGGATACGTACGACGGTCATCCGCCGCCCCTGTCTGAGAACATATGTATGAATGAACTTCGCAGCCTCAATGTAAGAGCGTACATTGTGCCACTGTTCTTCTGCCTGTCTCACGTTTATCTCCGCCTGATCATGACTACAGCTCAGAGGACCTTTGCCAGCAGCACATGTCGGAGGAAAGAATCTCCGTGGTTCGCCGTTCGACGGCAGGTCTGAAAGGACGAATTAAATCATGGGAAGAAGCGAGACCGTATCAGTCAATTATTCAATGACGCGCCAGGGCCTCCAACGAGTCTCTGGGGCTGGCTCAGGTCACGAGCCTGAGCCACGTGAACATTTCAACTCGAACATCCGTGGGCCGACTATGCGATACGCGGAATGGGCTCAGGAACATCGTTACGAGAGAGAAAGAGGTGTTAGTGTGTACCAACTCAACAACAGAAGCGCCGAGGCCACCCTCTGCAAACTCGGCGCTCGAGCTGCAATTCTCTGGGTGGGGATGATACATACACCCAGGTCATCACTAGCACTTCCCCGCGGACATGAACCTCAACTTATCGAACGGCCGTTTCCAACAGCACTGCAACACGTCCTTTCTAGGCTTGGGAGACTCAGGTGCGCCACATACGGTAATACTTTCTGGTGCCGGGTACCGCGGTTTGCGTTCAACCGCTGCTTGGCCCTTGGCGGAGGGTCGATCAGCAGATAATGGAGGTCATAGATGAATGTAAAACTTCAGTGGTGGGTCTCGGTCTACTAACTGGGGACCGAGCTTGCAAACGAACCGTAACAGTTAAACCATCGGAACACAGTAAGTGTTTGGTAGTGCAGGAACATGACCTCTAGCGGCTAATCTGGGTGTGTGGTGTCACACAAACGGGGCTAGGCGCCTGTGAAAGAGCGGAGGAAAACTTGAACAAGCACCACGCGGCACGGAACTTGTAGATCTTGCCCGTCGCATTACGTTCAAACTGTTTCAGGCAAGGGTTCACCGGCAATGGCGATATGCAATCTAAAGTGCTTGTCGTCGCGTCCTTTTCAGTTTCCAGATCGCAATGGGCGACGGTACCGTCGGTACGCTAAGAAACTTGAAACTTGAAGTCCCGCACCAACAGTACTAGTACCGATCAGTCGTGCTACTATCATGGATGAACTTATCTGCCAACAGAGCCCTGCGAGGGCCCCTTATCATGTAATTGATCCGCTGAAAGTGGGCCCTTGCGTAACGTACACTGACGAATAACAGCTGCTTCTCAGGGAGTCTCTTTCATTGCCATCCCTGATATGAAATGAAGTGCGCACATATAATGTGTGTGGGTCGAAAGTGTTTTTTTCTCTGACCTCCTGGCAATGAATTTACCTGGCGTCTTGATGAATGACCCCAGTGAGCTCAAGGCCGAAGAACTTTCCAACGCCGAGGATACTTCGCTGGACAACACTGTCTGGAGGAAGATCGATATACGGATCCTCCCGTTATGCGCCACCTTTTTTCTGCTTGCTGCTGTTGTATGTTTGATTTGGTGCTTCATGTGCTTCACGTATAACTGGTGTTTAGGATAGGACTAGCATCGGGAATGCGCGTGTGGCTGGCTTGCAGGCTTCGCTGGGCTTGTCTAATTACCAAGTACGTCCACCGCTGTCTGAAGTCTCACCTGACTGATGAATTCATAGTACACCGTGGCCATAACAGTAACGTGCGAGAATATCTGATCATCGGAGGCCGGACTCACCTTGCGCAAAGTCTCTATATCACTTCCCAGCTACCATCGGCCCTGCTGTTGAAGGTAAATGCAACATCATTGACGATACGACTACTTACCGCTCGCCGTTGTAGCATGTGGGACCTAATATTATGCTCCCAGCTGTAGTCACATTATGGGGTATCATTACGACTTCTCAAGGTAGGCGATTATCACCACCGTTCTGTTCTTAGACATCTGCTCATGTTAGATCAAGGGTTCGTCGAAAACTACCCCGGGTTACTAGCATGTAGATTTTTCCTCGGATTTGTCGAAGGTTTGAATGTGTTAAAATGTTATCATCTCTATTGATTATTTCATCAGGTGGCCTCCCACCATGCATCATTATTTATTTTTCTCTTTTCTATCCCCGGAAGTGGCTACAACTACGGTATGCATTATTCCTATCTCGTAGTATATCATCTGATACGTTCACAAGAATTGCGATTTTCTTTGCTTCAGCATCATTCGCGGGCGCTTTCTCTGGATTGTTGGCCGCTGCTATCGAGCTTCTCGACGGAATAGGTGGTCGGCCAGGGTGGGCATGGATTTTCATATTGGTATTTTTCACTAGGACATCGCTTCGAAATGATGCTCATAGGCTGGTTTTGACAGGAAGGCTTATTTACCTTTGTCATTGGCATAATTTCTTTCTTCCTTCTCCCCGGCTCGCCGGAAACGGCGCGGTTTTTGACAGAAATGGAACGCACGTATGTCGTTTCCGCACTGAAACACGCAGGCTCCGTTTCGGAGGATAACGACCAAGATGGCTTCAGCTGGGCCGAGGTCGTAAACGCGGCAAAATCCCCTCAAGTGTGGTCTCTTGCTGTCATGTCCTTCCTGAGCGGTAAGTATTATCCGTGTGGTCTTAATACCGTCCTGACTGACAATGATAATGATCCCATAGGCGCATTAGTGCTCGGCCTGGCTTAGCAAGTCTGGTTTGTCCATATCTTATTCCGACATTGACGGTCATCACGATAGCTTTGAACCGACGATTGTCGCTGGTCTCGGCTATGCGGGTACCCAGGCTCAGCTCATGACTGTGCCACCGTTTGCCGTTGCATCCATTCGTACGTGTATTTGGGTTCTTAACACCCGCTATTCATTGTGATCTCCAAGTATGCATTATCTCCGCCGTTGTATCGGATCGCTATCAATGCCGTGGGTACACTGTGATATTTTTTTGCCTTCTGGAGGTGGTAGGGTTCAGCATGTTTTATGGTACGTCCAACTTGAACTTTCAGCATCTCTCTGACAGATGCGTATACCTAGCGAGCACATCGGACCACATACGATATGCTTCCATTTTCTTTGCAGTCACTGGTGCGTTTTGCTCGGTGCCGCCACAGAACGCGTGGCTAGCAAACAATAGCGCACCACATACCCGGCGGGCGACTGCTGTAGGGGTAGCTTACATTATGGCTGAACTGGGTGGCATTCTCTCCACCTGGCTTCTTGGATCTCTATCCCCTGCCCCTAACTACACGGCAGCGGCGATCACATTTATCGCCATGTCTGTCAGTATGGTAGTCTTCTCAAGCGCGAACTTGGCATACCTGACACGACAGAACCGATTGAAAGCGGAGAGGAGACAGAGAATGACGAAGGGAGAAGAACCGAGCGGCCTGGGAGATCGAAGTGTGTGGTTTATATATAGCCTTTAAGTAGATCGTGAACACGTGCAAGTAACATACTAGTGGTATCGTTTGGTGGCGGCTATTATTCTCTAACTGGCAAAAGCTCGAGCGACTTCGGAGTTGGAACATGAGTTTCATTTAGCTTTGCGAAGAGTTCGAACGCAACTGCTGCACTTGGGTCGATCGGCCGTCTTCGACTCTCAAGGGTACTTGGGCTGTGTTCTACACATCGAAAACCATCAGTAATCCATTGGTCACTGTGTGATGCTGCGCAGCGTGCTACAGTGCACTACGATGGTCACAGCGAGGTCGCCCTTTCAAGTTGTACAGCGCTCACACTTTGTCTCGATAGATTGAATAAGAATGTATCTTGTACACTACAAAACATTTTAAGTGATTGTGAACTAGCTGTACCGGGCGTTGAACGAGCTGTCGGGCTTGAAAAAAAAAATGCGGCAGGGACGTCGGATGAACAGTTGGTGGCAGGGGCAACTAGCTAGCAGTCTCGAAAAAAGCGGCGGTGGTGCTCGACAACACACAGCAGGGCATTGAACGAGCGGCCGAGCTTGGAAAGAAGCCAGGGTGTCGAACGAGCAGCAGGGCTTGATAATGTACGATGAGGGCGACCAGCGACCGGTCTGGTTCGAGAGGCGGTGGCGGTGGCGTTGAATGAGCAGTCGGGCCCGAAGAAAATTGGCAGGGCCGCCAAACGAGCAGCGATGCTCCATAACATGCGGCGGAGACGACCAGCGAGTAGTCTGGGTCGGAGGTTGGCAACGAAGGAGTTGAACTCAAGGTTGCGACAGGGGTGCTGAGAAGCGGTTGGGCTCGAGAGGAAGTGGAGGGAGTGACCAGCGAGCGATCGTGTTAGAGAGATGACAGCGGGGGTATTCGATGAGCGGTCTGGATCAAGAAGATGCTGTGGGGATGTTGAATGAGCAGTGGGACTCGAAGAAATGCGGGGATGAGGGCGAGGAAGCGATGAGGCTCTACAAGACGAGACACGGCTGGAGTAACCAATAGGCACTCGGGACAGAAAAATAAACAATTGGGCTCAAAAGGAGGCGGCCGCGGTATTGAACAAGCAGCGTGGCTTAATAGGACGTGGCAGAGGCGACAAACGAGTGCACGGGCTTGGTTAAAGGCGGCAGCAGGACAGAAAGAGCAGAGGGGCTTCATAATGTGTGGTGGAGGCAACCAACGAGCACTCGAGGTGGTGGTGGCTTGCTCCCATAAGTCATGACCGTCGGCTTCGTCGTTCTGCTGGTGCTGGACGGTGGTGGCGCACTTGAAAAATCGCGAAGCCCTATGGTGCCTGTGTGTGCCTGTGTGTGTGGCACTGATCGCTTGCTGTAAGTCTGTGACAGCATCTGTGACAACTGTGGGTTTCAGATCTGAGCAATTCGATTGAATAACTCGGGCCTGCATATGTGCGGCTGCGCGTCTCAGTGGCAGGTCCTCGCACCTCTCACACTATAATTCCGGCTTTAAAGCTCTTTTAGCTGTCCACCGAAACTGGTTCGAAACCGGAACAAACGAACTGCGCCACGTCTATCCAACAACTCCCCTTCCACTTGGAACTTGTCCAGCTACGCAGCGGCGGCTTTTGGCACGGTGCACCGGACTCTCCCGAGTTGTACCAGGGTGGTGTACCCCATGAGCCTTTGGCATGTTAGCGATTTGAATGGAAGGGAATTCCTGTGTTAGGTCTGGTCTGATGGAATGCATCAACGATGTCATGAACATGCGCAGGACACTCTGGTATGGACTCGTTCACTGACGCCATTTGCCGATCCATTCAGCAGCTTTCGTGCTATCGTATTTCATCATTCCTACATTTGGCCCGTTGGGTATTTTCATTAATTTCTTCCGCGTATTTAATCACTGTTAGTCGGATATGACTGCCCAGTGCCCACTCTGTCCCCTCTGGTACGAGGCGCTCGCGGTGTGCCACTTTGATTCTTATCGCCGGTGAGCATCTCCCTCTTCCTCTCTTCCTCGGAAAGCATTCGACCTCAAGCTTCTGTTCTCCATCGTTGCCCAGCTCAGCTAACGGCGCACACTTCATTGGTTAATAAAAGCTGTCCCAGACTGACGACCATAGGTCCCCCTGACCTCGATATAATTGATCGGTGAGCACTCTGCGGTGATTGTTATGACTCGTGACTTCCGTTCGATGCACGATGGCCAGGGTCGGTATACGCCCCTGCTTTGTACGACATGAATGACCTCAAGGAGCTTAAGGAGGAAAAGTTGTCTCAAGATGAACGTACTGTGTTAGATGGTACCATTTGGAGGAAGATCGATAGTCGGATTGTTCCATTGTGCACGTGCTTCTTTTTGCTTTCTGCCATAGTATGTTTCTTGAACTTGTGCTCGGCGTCCTTGAAGTATCGACGACGTGTAGGATAGGACCAATATTGCAAATGCCCGTGTAGCCGGGTTACAGGCATCGCTAGGTATGTCGAATTATCAGGTACGTCGAACGCGTGTATCACACGATCCCAGCTGATCGATTCTAGTTCACTGTAGCTTTGACTGTAACGTATGCACAGATCCGTGAACATCCGCACGGCCTCACTATCTACCAGTCTCTACATCATCTCCCAGTTTCCAATCACTCTGCTCTTGAAGGTAACCGTAGTATTATCATGGTGTAATTTTCACATCTCTTCGTTGCAGTATGTAGGACCTAACATCATGCTCCCTGCTATGGCCGTCTTGTGGGGCATAATTGCAGGCCTCCAAGGTAAGAAATAATCACTCCAATCCCAACATGACACGTTCGCTCATGAGGGATCAAGGACTTGTTAACAATTATGCTGGGTTGCTCGCCTGTCGATTCTTCCTTGGTTTGGTTGAAGGTCTGGGTATTCCAGAATATCATTCTTTTCTTGCTTACCATTGGATCAGGGGGTGTCCCCCCTGGCATTATCCTTTATCTCTCCTTTTTTTATCCTCGGAATCGGCTGCAAATACGGTGCGACCGAGCCTGATATTGCGGTACGTCTTCTGATATTTTGCAAGGATCGCTGCTTTCAATGCTACGACGGCATTGGCGAGCGCTTTCTCTGGACTATTGGCGGCTGCTATCGATCACCTCGATGGAAAAGGGGGTAGGCCCGGATGGGCTTGGATTTTTATTCTGGTTGGTGAACACCGACAGCTTCGTGGAATGACGTTCATACTTGTTTCAGGAGGGTATATTCACTGTTGTCTTTGGCCTAATCTCCTTTATCCTGCTTCCTCGTTCGCCACAGACGGCGCGTTTCCTGACGGAGAAGGAACGGACGTATGTCGTTTCATCACTGAAACACGCTGGCTCTATTTCCGAGGACGCGGACAAAGATGGCTTTACTTGGACGGAGGTCCTTAGAGCCGTAAAGTCCCCGCATGTATGGTTCCTGGCCGTCATGTCATTTTTCAACGGTGATCCCCGCATATTTGACATGACGGGTCTTTTCTTTACTGACAATGGTCGCGTTAGGCGCGCTACTAATCGGTCAGGCGTAGTGAGCTTGGTTTGTCAGTCTCTCTTACCGCGCTGACGGCCGCGACTGTAGCTTCGAGCCATCGATCGTTGCTGGTCTCGGCTATAAAGGCAACCAAGCTCAACTTATGAGCGTCCCTCCATTCGCTGTAACCTTTGTTCGTACGTGTTCTAAATCCAAAGCACTCGACATTCGTTCAGTCACCATTAACTCAGTGGCTATCACCTCGGCCATCGTGTCTGATCGCTACCAATGTCGTGGATACGTCGTGATATTTTTCTCTATTCTGGAGGTGGTCGGATTTAGCATGTTTTATGGTATGTCGAACCATTCAAGGAATATGTATATTCATATGAACCTGACGTGCGCACAATGCCAGCGAGCGGATCGACCAGCGTCCGCTATGCCTCCCTTTTCTTTGTCACTGGCGCGTTCTCCACGCTGCCCACGCTGATGACGTGGGTAGCGAACAACAGCACGCCGCACACCCGGCGCGCCGCCGCAGTGGCCGTGTTTGCCATGATGATTGAGTTGGGTGGCATTCTCGCCACCTGGCTGCTCGGTTCGCTGTCCGCGCCCCCAGATTACAAGGTAGCGACGATCACATTTATTGCTATATCTCTCGGTATGGTGGTCATGGCATCCGCTAACGTGGTATACCTACGACGAGAGAACCGTCTTAAAGCAGAGAAGAGGCAGAAGATGAGCAAGGGAGAAGAACCGGAATGTCTCGGAGATCGCAGTGCGTGGTTTATATATAGCCTGTAAGTTGTGAGGCCGTTTATAAGGTGCGATGTACATATATCTTGGAATTTTTCTGGCTTCTACATAACGTAGAATCGAAGGGTGGGAGTAGGTCTTGATATAGGTATCGCCCTGTTGTGCGTGGTGCATCACCATCACCACCCGTTGGCTTTGTCACCATAACGATCGTATCGACGAAAAGTCCTCTAATGAGGACTTTGAATAAATATCTCCGATCGAATGTTCCTGTCCCGGCAGGTGGAGATTTCCCCAGACAGAGTGGGGTAATGTCGTGTGGCCTCGATTAAATCGACGTAGCCGCACCACGTTGGTTAGCGGCCAACTGGACTAAGGATTCCAGTAGAACTTAACACGAATGATCCTGCAGGTAACTCATTCCGTCGAACGGCATGCTCACGGTGTAGCCCGCTATACCTTACATTCGCGGCTTCTTGTATAACGGACTGGCACCGACGAAAACAGGGTATAACTTGAAGGAGTTACGGCGTCATGATGTGTTTGGGAGGCCAAGGACTTGCGCTGAGTCAGAAGATTTCTAGGCCAGAGCCTGGGTCCTCAGATTTCTGCCACTTTGAAATTCCTGAGATCAGCTATCAGTCCGGTTTGACAACTTGTAAGGACTCATGTTGTCAACTGAGACCTGTCCAAATGGGAATGACCAATTGAACGCGATGTTATCATGACTCGGAGTTGAACGTATTCCTCTTGATTGCGCAGTACAACATGAACGCCTATCGGTCTGCGAGTAGGGTAATCTACCTGCGTGCCGATTTGTCCTGAATGCCCGCAGTTGCCGTGGATTGGCTGAAAGCGGCACCGTCTTGCGAAGCCCATCTCAGTCAGCACTCTCTAGTGCTGAGATAAGTGTGGCAGGTCCGAATATCCCCGAAGCATTAAACTTCAAGCAAACTTTGACACACAGGTCCTCACTCGGAACTCCCAATGGTAAGTATGCCATGTCACCATGCACATCTTTCACCCGCACCTCGGCAAGGCCTCAGGAGTGAGTCAGCTCAGGCAGGGTCAAGGAAGGTATGCCGTGCCCCTCGGCATGCTGGGGAATCGAAACACAGCCCGTCTGCCAGCGTGAAGCGGCGATCAAGGAAATGAAGGCACGTTTCACGCCATGCTCGCCGTCCTGTGTGGCCGATGGCATTTGAGTAAGTTGCCACCTTGAACGTCGAGACCGACGTTGAGACGGTGACGGGAAATCACTTTTGATGCGGGACACTCGACCCGCGTAAGGCATGTGTGACTCCCCTATGACCGTATATAAACGGGCCCCCTCTGCTATGCTCCCCGTCGACAATGTCTACTCCCTCGGTCTCGTTCGCGCCCACCCCGGCCATGCTTGCCAAGGACTGGGACGCCTCCAAGGACCCTGTCTGGGCGTTCGCAAAGCTCCAGCACGACGTCTGTCTCGTACAACGTTCGTCCATTGACTTCGTACCGACTGCATGACGCTCAACCCCTCCCATCCAGTGGTCGGACAGACGGCAGCGGATCCATCTGAAAACCCCGTCCTCGACATACACGTTTTTCGACACGAATTCGTGTCCATGTTTCGTTATTCTCACTCTGCACGCGTACACCCACTCGACCTGAGGGTGCTCGAGCCCCTCGCCGATCATGCCGTCCACTACGAGCCAGACAATGGCACCGTATTCCTTGCGAAGGACCTCATGGCCGACCTAAGACGCATTTTGGACGCCAGTGCCATGCTCAATAGGTCCGGCAGGCATATGGTATCCCGGAGATGATGCGTTTGTCGTGGAGACCCGAGTTCCGAGTTCTACCCTATCTATTCATCTCCACTCCATTCCACGCAGCTGTACATCACGACCGCAAGCCTACATTAGATCTGACGTTAAATCCGCTATTCTCGCACGCGCAGTGCATAGCCCATGTCATACGCACAATCACAATACGATAAGACCAGTCCAAACAAGGCATCCTGTCATCATCTTTAAAGTATGTCCCCCACACAATTGATGGTGAACAAGATCGGCAGTAAGATCAACCCATTAGGTGACGTGACAGATGTCAATGAAGGACGGACGCTTGGCTCCCGCAGAACATCAAGGCACCTTGTTATACTTACTAACTGGAGCGTCACCTACATATGACGTAGGTCGCGTGTTCTACTACGCCGCGTGGCGCGATCGCGAGTAGTCCTTCGACTCCGGTGCCGACTCCTTCAGGGTTGATTGAAGGGTAGAGGATCTGAAAGATCGTAGCACCATCGTATCATCGTACTCACTCTCTCGTCACATCAACAAGATCATCGAAAGTGATCAACGTAGCATCTCACCAAGCACGCGCTCGATTATGATATGTCTTCGCCGCCTCTTCGCCCTCCAAGAATCCGACACGTAGTATCGATCGTCCGGCGAACGATATGCCAGGGGTCGGCAGTGAGACAGACTCACTTGTTAACGTTGCCAGGCAAGATCAGAAAGACGTCACGAACCGACGCATGCATCGCTCCCGCTGTACGTCGAGGCACCTCGCCAATAGCAGCACTCGAAGAGCACATCGATACATCCATATGAAGTGGCTCGCATGCACCACGCACGGCGCAATCGCTCAGAGTTGATGATGAGAAGAAGCGTCGAGATCGTCTTGTCCCAAGAGTCCAATCCTGTTTGCGAGAGTAAGCTGATGGACAAGATCAAGAATCAGGTCTCATACGTTGCATGGAAGGATCGAAAGCGATCATATGGCCAAAGTCGAGACAACGATCCGCGCCGGCTGTCATCTTGGAGACGTCGTATTATTATCAGACAGACAGTCGAGAAAGCAGTGAGGCTGTGGTCTTTAAATTTCCATGAGTTTTTTTTTTCTACTTAAACTTTATTTTATGAACCGTGTTTAGGGTCCTTATGTAAGGCCGTGCCTTTTGTTGCGCAGATTGGTATCATGGGTAGAGACCGCTGTCGATCGTGAGCGCAAAGTTTAGGTATGGAATTATGGCGTGAGTGTGATTGGGGTTCGGGAAGCGGTTTGCTGGTGCGGTGTGGCTGGTCTGGCAGGTTCAGATGGGGCATTTGCATCAGGACCAGTGACCTAGCATGATAATCCCGTGTAAGGTATTACAAGGGCTTATAATCAATTTATCATTTTAAAAAAATTGATTATAACATATTATAAGACATAATAGCGCTAGGTTGCTGGCCCTGATGTGATGGTTAGTGGGAGGCTTTGGGCGGTGTTAGGTCGTGGAAGGTCGTTTTCAGGCGTCCCGTTGTGTGAACGAATGCGAGCATGTGTTTGATGTATTTCGGGTCAGCAAGCAGGGATGATAATGCATTTGCTTTGTGCCATAGTTGTCTGCAAAGGTGTGCTCTAGCATGTTCGTGGTGGGGGCATTCTAGCAAGTAGTGAAGGACCGTTTCACGTCGATGGCGTGGGCAGTAGGGGGGCGGCGGTTTTTTTGATGCGGTGCAAGTGGGAGTTGAGCAGTACGTGGCCGGAACACAGCTGGAAGAGGGCTGGCGTTTCGGTAGTTCGTGTACGAGATCCAGGAATTTGGATGAGGGTAGGCATGGGTCTATCTGGTGGGCCAGTCGCGCTCACGGTGAGGCTGTGAATATTTTTTGTCTCCGTTCTTTTTCCCGTGTGGTGGATGTTCTTTTCTTCCATGAGTTCATTCTTCTCCTCCTCGAGTTTCAATGATTGGAGCTGCCCCACAGGTGGCCAGTCGCTTGTCGGCCGAATTGATGTCGAATGATTGGAGCTCATGTGAGGTAAATCTTTGAAAGGGTCCAACTCATGTGTTGTTAGCTGGCACGTCGCGGCCAAGCTGGAGCAGAGAAGAGTGGCAGCAGAAAGACTGTGAGATTACATAGTTCCCCTAATCTACTGTCCACGAGGAAAGCATGACACTGGGATTCTCGTAATCGAACCTCTGAGTTACGCGCAGCGGCGCTAATCAAACCGGAACACTACTGGAGCCTCGCACCGGCATTTGTCTCTACAGCGACTTGGAAATTTTGGAATTGCGGCTTGCTCGGCACTGGATGTTCGCTAGTCAAGATTATAGAATCTCCGAGTTTGATAATATGCTACTGAAGGATGTGAGTTTCTGGACATCTAGCCTCTGTCTATTGACGTAATTAGCCTGTGTTGCTTGCCTTGCTCGCAGTCAGTTAGTCTCGAGCCGTTCTGGGATGCGCTTAGCGGTCGGAATTTTCCGCGAAACATCTGCATGATGCGCCGTGTTCACCCGAATTTTCTATAACGGCTCGAGACTAGCGGTCAGTGGGAGTCTACGCCCACAAAGAAGTCGACAGTACATCGTGTTGTTCCAGAAGTGTTATATCGGTGTTGAGGGGTTCTCACAGGATGCGCCCAATGACAACATGTCCACCTCCTTCGTGCGTGCCTAGGCTGTAGTCCGATTGCAGCGAGCCTCTATCCCACGCCGCGCATAACGTCCGCGGGACGCATAAAAGTCTGCACCCTCCCTGGTTTGCTTCTCACTCCTCCATCGTAATCGTCTCATCCGTACTATGCCTTTTCCATTCCCTCCTCGTACTAGAAGCGGATCTATGAGGCATCAACGTATTGCCAGCGCTTCGGCTACCTCTGTAGGAACAGGCAGGCAGTCTTCCCCAGATGACTGGGAGACGGTCGACCTTTCCTCTACGGAGTATGCACGTAGGCGCAAGGAAATGATGCAATTGATAAATGACTTGCGATCTTTGGGGTAAGTCGACAAGAACCGTTACGCCCCTCAGTAGTTCTGACCTAGGCTTAGTGCAGAGACAATGATGGATCTACCTTCTATTGTTGTTATCGGTGGTCAGTCGGGTAGGTATCGGTATTGATTCCGTTTTGCTATTGACTCACTGTGACTTTGTCAGCCGGTAAAAGCTCCCTGGTCGAAGCAGTCAGCGGCGTAAGCCACGGTTAAATGCTCGCGATGCTCACAGATCGTCTGATGGTTCGTATCAGGTTAATGTTCCCCGCGATAGTGGCACTTGCACGCGGTGCGTACAACCCTTTCCATTTCGCTGTTGTCCTCACCTTCCAGCCAGGTGTCCAATGGAATGTACAATGTCGAGTAGTGCGACTACTTGGTCTTGCACCATCAAACTTCGCTTCGACTACGATAATTCAGGACAATCTGCTTCTACCAGGGAAATAGTCTTTGGACCTACCATTACTGACAGGAACAAAGTAGAAATTTGGCTCCGTCGTGCGCAAGTAGCCATCCTCAATCCTGATGTACCCCCGGATAATTTCCATAAGAAGAGCCTGGGAGAGTTGAAGTCCTTCACTTCGCCCAATTCACTCAAATTTTCGCGAAACGTAGTTTCTATTTTCATCGAGGATCCCGATGCTACTGATTTGTCCTTCGTCGATCTGCCTGGTTAGTGTATGCCTCAGATGCTTATCCCTGTACTGATCGTGCATCCAGGGTTGATACAAAACGAGGAACAGGATGTCGTGGACCTGGTGCGGGAACTCACCGAGTCTTACATCATGCGGCAGAACACGATCATCTTGACGACGATACCGATGAGCGGTAACGCGTGAATTCTTCGTTTTTCTGGATGTTTCTGATCGCTATGTATCCGTTTAGACGATATACAGAACCAGCTATCTGTGACACTCGCGAGACGGGTTGATCCAGAGGGAGAGCGCACAATAGGTTCGTCGTCGTCTGATCACAAGTGCTTGCCTCTCACAAGGATTTCACATAGGGATCCTCACAAAACCCGATATGCTCGGCGAGGGAGCTGTTAATGCCAGAAGACAATGGTGTGACGTCATTGAAGGACGTGCGCACCCATTGAGGCACGGGTATTATTGCGTTCGCCTCCCCGACGATTCCCAGCGGTCGCAGCACCTTTCAAGGCCGGAGCTCCAGCGCATCGCAGCAAACTTTTTCGACACGACTTCGCCGTGGAGCGAGGTAGCTGATCGGGGGCGCTTCGGAATCCCGGCGTTTGTCAAAGATATCAGCATCCTGCTCGTCAATCACATCAACAGGGTGTGCGTGTTATCATTGTATGCTCGATTTCGTCCCGTTTCTCAACCTGTCATCGCGCAGCATTCCACAACTTAGGAGGAATATCGACCGCTTGCTCGCTGCTTGCTTGGAGGAGATCGATACTCTTCCAAAGCCCTTGGAAAACGATCCGCAAACCGAGGTCCTTTGCAGAGTCAACGCATTCTGCACTGCTTTGAAAAGCGTCGTCACGGGTGCCGATTCGGACAAGAGTCTCACGCAGCGGAATCGAGCTCTCTACACTATATTGGCTCGGGCCATTCGAGGAACTTCTCCGGATTTCCGTCCGTTCGAAAAGCCTACAGAATACACGCAGGTCGATGCACTCGATTCAGAAGAATGCGTTGATGTCAGGGACAATAAAGTACGAGTTATGGGAGTGTATGAGGTTCGAAAGACCATCAAAGAGTTCGTTCCACGCCCACCCTTCGCTGGCATGCTTTCTCACCTACGACATACATAGGTCGATTTCCTGGGAGCTTCCTGGTAACACTCCATATGAAGCTAAAGTTCGTCTTATCAAGGAGTTCACCGTCCTGTGGTCTGCGCCCACAGAGAAGTGTCTGGCGTCGATCAACGATGTGCTCGACAATGTCATCGGGAAACTCGCCCAGATACATTTCGGCCAATACAACGTCCTCCAGGACTTAATCTCGTACGTCGTTGATAGACGGACTTTTGCGAAAGCTTGACTCGTGTTTCCGTTTGCAGAGAACTCATCTCCCCAGACATTGAAGAATGTAAGCAAAGGACGCTTACCGCAGTCCGCGAGACACTGCGACTCGAGCATGAACCGATCTACACCGAAAATGCGAAAGATTATCTGGATCTTCGTGGCCGATGGTATATCAAGTATCGGAGAGCCCGCCAAGATCATGAAAGGTACCGAATTACCCGATCACCTGGCGTGGCTCGAGCATACGCAAGTGGTACAGCTGACAGCTACGTATCACCGGAAAGTCAAGCCTTGATTTATCTAGCCCAAGCTGGCTACCAGCATCTTACTATAGATGACTTAGTTCGTCTGACCCCCCGCGACAATTTCGAAGATGAGCTGGTAGTGATGGCAGACGTGCGGGCATACTTCACTCTGGCATACAAGGTACGAAACGTCTGCGGAACGGACGTAACAAGACGCTGAACGACGTACAGCGCATTATCGATCACATCCCGCTCAAGATCCACCAATCTCTGCATGTAGCTCTGGCGGACAAATTGTCCGTCAGTCTACTCCGGCGCCTCATAGCCGACACGACGTCGACGGGCAACTTTGCCGACCGGATGAAGGAGTTGGTGAGCGAGGACCCGGCCATCGAGGAGAAGCGGAGGACACTGAACGCGAAGAAGACCCGACTGCAGGAGATGAAGAGAAAACTCAACAACTTTGCTGCGTGAATGGGCGGTACTGTTTGTTCTTTGCCGCAATGTGCATTTGGAGCTTTCTATAGCCGGACCTTGGAATGGTATTCGCTGGATGCCTTCTTTTGATGATTGCAACACGAATTCCGGTGCTATTGATCCGAGACTGTAAAAAAAAACGCAAAGCCAAGGCGCGAGCCTGTCGCCGGCGATTCGTTGTGTTATTAGTTGAAACTGTTTCTGGTTACAGTACTTGACATAATTACCCTGATCCATTTGCCAGTTGGTACTGACCCCGCCGACAGACTCGGAGAAAGTCTTCAGAGAACCTGGAGGTCAAAATTCGAGTGAATTCGAGTGAATTTCACTTTTCGATTAGGAAGGTGGCTCGGCTACGTCGGTTAGCCTCGGCTAACTTCAAACAGCCAGCAAGAGAGTCGTCAAACGATGATGTTACTATCCTATACAGTAACTTCGGCACTTTCTTAAAACATATACTTTTCTCACTCTCCACAAGGCTAGCTAGCCTCTATAGCATACTGCCATTCGCTGCCTTCGCTGGTCGAAGCAGCCAGCGCAGCGGAAGGCACCGTGCAACCTTTGACCCGACATACAAACGTAACGAGTCGCTGGTGCAAAAGTGGCCTCTACAATGTCTCCAACAATTTCGTATCAACTCTATTTTTTAGTTGTCCCAGCGTACAAGCGATCGTGAGTTGGACACCAGCATCAAAAAGCTAATCTTGATACCCTTCGTCTTCAACATTACCACTAGCTACTCGTCCTAGTTACACTTTGACAATATATCTTTGCAATCTGATCATCGACACAGTGAGTATTTAGTCAACGTCGAATACGACGCCGGGACGGTTTCTGCGGTCCAGTTGGTAGCACGACAGATGGACAGCAGATGCTCTACTACTACAGTGTCTGTCGCTCAAAATAGGCAAGTCACTTATAGGCAAAAACAAAATGATAATACTACTTGCACAAAGACATTGGGTAGTCTTTTAACAGCATGTACATGCTCTAAGACACTAAATAAAGACTGCTATCTCGTTAAATTTTTGAAATTCTGACATTGAAATTCCGGGACGTCTGAAAAGTAGACTTTAAGCGGCGCTTATCGGAGATTCTATATCTGGATATCGGAGTTACTACATCTGGTAATTGATTCAGTCACCGACTCATGGCTGGCTTGAAGCGTCAACGCGACATCGTCGCAGCTACACTATGCACTTGCTGCAACGATTCTCATCACCCATTGGTGGTAACTTGGACTCGGACTTGTATGCGGATGTCTATCAACTGGGAAGTGATGAGGAGCCATGTTCTCAGCTCCCCAATGCACCAGGTGAGCAGTGGGGGTTGTATCGTGGACCCATTACCTTTCACGACCACTTGCTGGCCCATCTACATCAACCCAATTCGACCCTCCTCCGCTCAACCATGATCCACGGTCGGTCCTTTCATACATGAACCTCCCCTCATTCTATCGCCCTCAACCTGGCTCCACCTCATACTATACCTCACCGTCTCTTACATAGTCAATGTACTGTACTCATGGGCTGCAGCGTGACATGCACGGCAACGATTTGGCATGATTTGGTAGACAATTTGTAAGTGACTGCCTGAGCTGTCATAGGGGCAAAGACCCTTGCTCGAAATGTGTTGTGTTCATCACTTTAGAGATACTCAAATATTGTAAGGAATTTATGTATGCAGGCATAGACCCTTAGCTACCATCCACGATACTTCGCACCAGCAGAGTCCATGGTCATGTTGAGGAGTAAACCCCATGTGCAAATAAATTTGCATTACTAGTCTGATGATAGTAATGTATCAGGAAAAAAAAATCGTGGCCCAAAAAGTAGACGATTACGTAATATAGGAGTGGATTTCAGAAATGTAGAATTATGCTAATTTTGCCAAGTTTCCTTCTAAAGTTTCAATCTGGGACCTGCCAGCTCAAAATTGAGCCTTCGGCAGACGTGCTGCTTTTGAGCGACGGACACTGTAGTAGCACTGGGCCCGATTACCGTGCCGAACTGAGCTTGAGTTTGAGCTATGTGACCATCCGTGACCATTCGTGACTTTGTGTGACTCCCGAAGTTACTGTAGTATATAAGTACTCTGCTTTGCAGATTTATGTAACAATGACAGAACCCACAGGCGCGTGATGCTTACATCAGCCATGTCGTGTACTTTGCAGAAATGCCCATGGCACAAACTTGTACAGCCTTAACTTGCAATGTAACAGCCGGTACAGTGAGAAAAAAAGATGACAACGAAGAGATAAACAGGATGTTTTGAACATAATTTCGATATACTCATGTACAGATGAAATACACCATGCCTGAGTGTAAGAACTCCAGGAAGACAACTGAGAATGAAAAATCGAGTCAAAACAAAATGATTGATCAATGACTCGTAAACACGAATTCGCAAGGACCCACCGGAGGTCTTGCAACCAAACTTTCCCCGAACGGATGACCCGCGATGACGGGCGTCGTCACATCTATCGATGCCAACATTCCAACTCACCCGGCGAAGGCATCGGTCTGGTCAAATCAAATCCCTGTCGCCGCAGCGCTCCGAGGGCGACTTCGATTTCAGCCATCCAAACGTCTAACTGAACGCATCGCAACGTTCACGGGTTGTTCTTCCACCCACGTCAGAAATGCGCACTCGCACGACCCGATCAACCGCTCACTCGAGGTCTGCCCAATTCAACTAGTACACGCTCATCGACCGCGAACACCCTGCACTGCGGCTGAACAAGACGACTCGCCACTTGCTCGACGCGGGAGGCGCCTTCAAGGACGCGTTTCTGTGACAAGGAAACGTCGTCCCCCAGGTGATGACAGCGACGATGGCATCTGTGGAGCGCCTAATCAGTCTCGACGAGAGCAAAAGTACATTCGGAACGCACAGACGATGAGTTTGTACATACTACACGGGGTCCAACGACCAGTTGGCCATCCTGTGCAAGCTCCCTGCTCAGAATCGCGCGCGAGTCCTTTTGGACGTAAACGGCGTACCTCTGGAACCATGCGATAGATGCCGCGCACGCTTGCGTCGGCTTGGTCGGGTAGAACAGCGTGAACACGACGGGGTTGAACTGTCAGTCGGACCGTCTGGCATTGATCGATGCTTGAAGATGCCAAGCATCTGTGATGGAACAGGCCGTTCGACGTCTCTGACGCCGACGGCGTAGTCCGCTGTAAGCGGGCAGGGACCTCGAAAGGACTTCCAAACGCTCTCTTCCGAGACATCGACCCGGCGCAACTTTGCGGCTGACCTACGGATGACTTCCCCTTTCTGAAACCATGACTCCTAACTGTTATTGAGCACTGGTTTGAAAGATCTACACCTTCGGTCCCTCCTCCACCTGTATTCCGTGCTTCCGTACATTCTCCCATCGCTTCTCCAACGTTCTAAACACGGCGTAGGTCAACACTGAAACCACGAACGCAACATAGATGCCGCAATCCCCAGATCCCTTTCTCGCCACCGGACCCACGTACCACGCCTGCGACATGAACGGCACCAGTGCCCCAAACGCACACAAGAACGCCGACACCGCAGCGACGCCCCTCGGGAGCAACCCCGGCGAGTTCCACGTAGCGATAGGGTACGTCGTCTCCGAAAAAGATGCGCCCCGGAAGAGAAAATGTTCGGTCATGACGATGCCTGCAAACGCCGTGCTCCAATAGCCGATAACGCCTACCAGAGCTCGGCATAAGACGCAGGGGACTACCAACGGAGAAGCCACTCACTGAGTATGTCGACGAATGTGTTGTAAAACTTGTGAGCCCCGACGATGGCGACCGGGATCAATCTGCGATGCGAATTTCAGCTTCTGACCATCACATGCAGGAAAGTGCGTCACGCACACGCCTTCAGAGATGAAAATATACACCCAGCGCGGTACGAGGGAGAACCAGTGAGCCACGGACATCAAGCTCGTGCTAAACGTGTACATGGTTGGCGCGCATGCGCTCGGCACACTCAATGCAACGAGCACCGTGAGGAACTTGCCGAACCCGCCCAGGGGACTCAAGATACCGTACAGCAAGCCTCCGACAGAAGTGCTGTTTTGAAACGCAGCGTTCCATACGGGCACGTTAGGTGCTGCTGCTGCGAACGCTATTCCGAGTGCGTGACCGGTTATCTGTCATCAAGATGAGAGACAGAACCACTTGCACTTGGCAAAAACTTACACTTGGTATCAGGAAACCAAGGTAGGTGTAGATAAAAATCCGCATCCTGAACACGTCGCAACATTGTCAGTTTTCGATTCAGTGGAAATCAGGTGCGACCTACGATGATGCAGCAGGACTGTGGTATACTCCGTAATCCGGCGTCATCGTACACCAGCTGATGACACTAGAAGCGATAGTTGACGCAAAAGACAGGACCAAGTGGGGAGCAGGAACAGGGATGGGTATGAATTGGTTAGCATGCAGCTGTGGATACCCGAGAGCTAGCATGACAATGAAAGCCACGACATTTGGTAGCCACGCGATGCTCTCGTACCTGTGAGCAGGCTTTAGGCATGATCATAGGGCTGGCGGCGAGATTCTCACCAATGAAGGAACCGATAACCAAAGAAGGTCACCTATAAAACGTTAAGAAAACTCGATCAAGAATTAACTGAAAACATTCGAACCGCGAGTGAAATCACGCCGATGATCACGATACCCAGCGTATCGTTCAAATGGGGGCTTACGCTCGCCAACGTTTGCCCGCCGATGATACAATTCAATATGAGAAATCCTTGCATCGAGAAGACGTTCAGAACGCTAGGTATGATGGATCCATAATACCTTTGGATCACATTGAGCGCAATGCATGCCAGAACTCACTCGCGACGACTCACCCCCAGGAGAAGCGCGACTGCACCATCGCCCGCGTCCCTAACTTTGGGCCGTAAACGGCGCTACGTGCGTTGCTCAGACCCACTCCCTCATTCGAGGGCAGCTTTACTCACAAGAACGCCGGGAACAGGCAACACCTAACATTTGTATGAGCAACGACCATTTCCCTGAAAGAAAACGAAATCCTCACAAGACGTCGGTCACGACGGCGATCACGATCCCATCGCGTGCGCCCAACGAGAAGAACGCAGGCCCCGCGCTGCCCGTGCCGAACCTACAAGGCATCACCACACGTCAGGAACCAGGGTCGGATCGCGCTCTCTGCGCCCGCGGAAGGGGGGGGCAAGGTCCCAAGAACGACGCGACGTACGCGAGGACGTTCATGTTGGCCGAGAACCAGACGAAGAACATCTGATACCACGCCGTTTCGACCCGCTCTTCGGCCGGGATCGGCGCGATGCTGCGGCGCCCCGCTCGTCGTCAGCTTAACCGTAGACGCTCCAGACCGGGGGGTCCTGCCAGGTCACGTACCCGTGGGTCTCGACGCCATAGTGCGCCAAGAGGGCACTGACGCGATGGAGGAATCGCAGCGGCGTGCGCGCGCTGCTCGGTTCTGCCAGTGAATCGTGGCGTCGCTCGAAGTTGCCGGACCCTTTTTCCGACGCTCCAAGGGCGTCCCTGGGGTGGGCGTGTTCGTCCGCAGGGGCAGACATCCGTGTGCTAATGCGCGGATGGTTCCTGGGAAACGTTGCGAGCTTGACGGGGTGTCGAGGACGTAAATACGACGCCTTCGACTCTGGCGGGTCATGTGGTCCGATCACCGGCCGCAGGCTGCCGGCTACCGCATCGAGTTCCTCCTTGACCAGGCTAGCCATCTCGTTGGCCACAGAATGTTAAGCCACGCAATGTTGAATGGATTAGTATCATGATTCGTTATCGCGAAGTAATCGTAGCGAAACAAAAAAAAGATGGCGACGTCGCACGTCGACGCGGAACACAGTGGAATGGAGAACCAAATAAGGTCATCTTAGCTCGATGCGATCGTGGTGCGTTCAAGCCATGTCGTAAGTCGTTGAAAAGGTGAGCAAACCAAGCTAGACCACGATGGCAAAAGGCGATATGTGGACGGTTCAATCAACCTTTCGCAGTACACCACCAAAACAAGGCGGATTCTACAGATAACGATGGCTAGATGAATACCTCTGAGTGTGCGACCATGTAAAAAGTAGCAAGACGTCGTATGTCCAAGCGGAATATATCACCAACAGTATATGTCTGAGTCGACAGGGCCCTATGGGATGCGTCCACGTTCCGCCCTAGTCAAGCGTCGCTCGCCGTAGAGACTCCGGAACGTCTTTAGCATACCTCCAGTCGACGTATAGATGTACATCACAGGCCACATGGCCCGGTTCATCATACCACGTCGTCCCTGATGGAGCGAGCTGTGCTCTTGCAAGGCGATCACGACCCAAGAAGTGATTACCGTCAAGACAACAGTGCTCACGACATACGTGCTCAGGGACTCGAGGGTGCCAGGGTTGATCTCCGCGACGTTCATTCCAAACACACTCTATTAACGTCGCCATGAGTCACGGACAGAGGTCGCTGACGTCAATGGCTTACCGCGAGATAACTGGCAGGCAAGAATATCATAGTCAGGTATGAGATCTGCCGATCGCCAGTAAGCACCAAAAGGCGAACGAACACGAACGTTTCATGCCCACCTGCTTCATGGCGGAAGAGTCCCGCATAGTGGCCTTGGTCAAGTCCTGCATGCTTTTGCTGTCTTCGATGTTGACGGTCGAAAAGGCCTGGGTGCAGTAAGTTAGGAATATGAATAGTCGGTCAATGTCGCGGGAGACGCACTAGATGCATCGCATTCTGCAACCGGTCTGATTGTAGACGCCTCTGTTTGTCCAATCGCTCAATCTCAGATATCAAGGTGTTCGCTTCCTGCGCCAATAGTTCCTTGGACTTTTTCAGCTTTTCCTCTTTCTCCTGAGGAGAGGTCACCTCGTGGTACGCGGCGGGGTTTACCGTGTCTCGCACGAATTCGACCGATTTCTGGAAGTCTCGGAGAAGTTGTTCATAGTACAAAAGGTGGGCCTGCAACTTGTGTAATTCCCGCGTGTACTTGAGGTGCGTCGTGGCATTGGTAGATTCCTGCAGCGGCAATCTCAGAACAAAGAGACCATCAAGCAATCAAGACTTACGAGCTGTTGGCTCAAATGTGCATAAAGCACCTCGAGCGCCTCATCCCATGCATACAACGCATACCAGAGGATAGCAAGAAATAGGAAGGTCGGATCTTCTGACTTGTCATAGAGTTTCTGCCAATACACACTATCGCCCGTTCTTTGCACCAGGGATTGTAGAAGTTTAGCGGTTGTCTTTTGAAGTTGCGAGTTGTGGTGGTATGATATAATGATGTTTTCCCTCACATCGCGGACCATGTGTATGGCGAGCAAATCTTGCAGTAAGACCTTTCCGGCTGAGGAAAGGGTCAGTCGAGCGCGCTAAGAATCGACTAAGATCCTGGTGCATACAGGATAGGACGAGAGGAGCCTGTGTATCTATAGCGTCTTTCTTATCTGCGGCAAATAGGTCAGGTCAGGTCAAAGACTGGAACACCGCACGTACCTGTGATGGGTGCTGGCCCTTTCTCTGGAAAGTGTGTATCAGCTGACGGAGTAGGAGTGGCCCCGTCCCGCTGATTATTGAGTGTGCGGATGAACGGGAGAACGACAGTGATGTCTAAATAGCGTGAGCGAGGTACAGGCATGGGGTCTGGAAGATCACGCACGGTCACCATTCCCGGTTGGGTCTTCTTGGTATCGTGAAGGTATCCAGTTGGCGGAGGATGCAAAGAAAAATGGCTCGATGTTGTATCTGACTGTCATGAGGACGACACGAGGCACTGGACATGGGTCACACACCTTGCGCCCAGTATCTGCAGCACGGTCGTGGTGATGTTCTCGATGAAGAGGGCCCGAACGCGGTATTTCGGATCGAGCTATCGAACATCTCAGACTCGTATCAGAGACAGGCGCGAAACGAGGTACTCACTGCAGGGTGTATCTCATCCCACAGCTCCTTCAACGCAATGGGATCCGAGGGCACTTGACGAGTGCGTTCTTGCTCGTCAGGTTTCTCGAATATTCCATCTGCGAATACGTTCACTTTGTGTACGTAGCATACGTACTTGTCTTGGCAAATCGTCAACATGCGGCACCGGTTCACTTGGTCTGGAGTCCAGTTTCCGAAATGGCTTTGAGGGTACCTGGACCACGGTTCCTGTGGGGCAGGCGACAGCGGTGGAACGTCGGCGACGTCTTGACTGAAGTCCATCCATGGCCATGGCGCTGAGGGTGCCGCATGGCGGTATCTGTACACATCGATACCCACTGCAAACACCGCAGTAAAATTCGGACTCACTTGGGCGCTGGCACCTTTTCGAATTCTGACACGTCCCACTGAAACCTACGCCTCTCGCCATCGCGATTCAGAGGGAGCGATACGGTGATACCGGTTGCTGTTGTCATTGGGGGGAGGGGAGGAGGGAGGATGTGGTGAGAGTGTTGAACATGCGGCGCGTCTTATTGGCGCCAAATTGCTGAGGGACGAGGCAGCATGGCCTCACGGCGCTTCGGTTCCCAAAGTTTGCCGACGTGAAAACTTGGACCCCAATGCTCAGTGGCCAATCAACGAGCGTCCCTCAACGTACGTGAGTGGACAAGATAAGGTATCAGCGCCCAATAAGTAGCTCAAAGAGCCCCTTGCACGTCCCGCGCGGAAGGTTCTGAAGGCAACTCAGTGCCGATTTGGGAAGTTGAACTTTCTTCTAACTAACTTTTGTCACTGGTTTGAACAGTGGACAGTCTCGACATTAGGCCGAATCGCACGGCGACACTCCGCGCCGTCACGCTGGCAGGTACAGAGCCCGAGTCGGACCGACAGCGCGCATCATGATGTACGATCATCGCAAGCCACGTGCGGCAACATGCGACATATGCTTGCGTGACAAATACACGATCTAAAGAACTACTCCATCGGCGGCCCTTTTCATTATGTGGTGCCGAACTGAGGGTATCGACCACTGTCACAGGAAAATAACCAGATATTGATCACGTACTTAGATGATAGCAATATGAACACCCAAAAAGAACGCGCAACCCACGAGATGTTTCGATGTCCAGGTCCTTATGCATACACAGTGCCTTAGACAATGGCGTCGTCATACGAGGTGGCCCTGCCCTGGACGGCCCTGAACAACCTGTGTATCAAGGCACGGGTGTAAAAGAAGGGCCAAGCGACCCTTTCCACTACGCTGCGTCGCAGCTTACCACCTGTGCCTTGGTGGAGAGAACTGCGTCCTTGCACGGCGATTATCACCCATGTGGTGAGCGCCGTCAAGATGAAGGTGCTCCAGATATACTTGGTCAACGACTCGAGGGTGCCAGGGTTGATCTCCGCGACGTTCATTCCGAACACGCTCTGTTGACGTCGGCATGAGTCCCAGGGATGGATCGACGTCGCGAACAACTCACGGCAAGATAACTGGCAGGCAGGAATATCATGGTCATGTACGAGATCTAGCAACCGTCAAGTATCACAAAGCAGAGACCATCATGAGCGTTCGTGCTCACTTGTTTCATGGCAGCTGAGTCTCGCTGCAATATCTTACTATCTTGTATGTTGATAGTCGAGAAGGCCTCACAACCTTCTGTCAGGACAGATAGTTGAAAAGAAGCGTAAGAGAACATACCAAATGCATAGCATTCTGTAGCCGTTTTGACTGTATGTCTCTCTGTTTCTCCAATCGCTCGATCTCAGACAACAAGTTGTCCGCTTCCTTCTTCAACAGTTCATCAGAAGAATACCTGTCGGCTTCCGGGATCGACTCGTGGAACATGGTCGGGTTGCGTGTATTCCGCACGAATTCGACAGACTTGGTGAAGTCGCGGAGGAGCTGCTGGTAGTATAGAAGGTGAGCTTGTAACTGGTGCAACTCGCGCGTGTATGCGATGTGCGTCGTAGTGTCGGCCTCTGCCTCTGCCTCCTACGAGCAAAACCGTCAACTCAGCGTGGAATAAATATCAGGTAAACTTTGCCCTACGAGCTCCCTGCTCAGATGCGCATAAAGCACCTCGAGCGCTTCGTCCCACGCATACAATGCGTACCAGAGAATAGCAAGGAATACGAACGTCGGATCTTGTGACTCTTTATAAAGATTCTGCCAATATACACTGTCGCCCGTTCTATGCACGAGGGACCGGAGGAGACTGGCTGTTGTTTTCTGGAGCTGCGAATTGTGGTGGTATGATATAATGATATTTTCCTCCACACTGCGAACCATGTGAATGGCGAGCAAATCTTGTAACAAGACCTTTCCGCCTGCGCATGCATCAGTTGGGGCGCCAGAAAACACATTAGGAAGCCTGAACACACTAGATAGCACGAGAGGTGCTTGCGTATCGATGGTCCGTTTCGTATCTAACTCCAGATGGTCTGACCTGCGTAACGATTCAATACCACACATACCTGTAATAGGCGCTGGGAGTCCTTTTTCCACGTCTACCCAGAGTGTCTCGTAGGATGACGTGCGACCAAGCCTCTCCTGCTTGTTGATGACGGTGCGTACAAACGGGAGGACGACGGTGATGTCTATGCAGTGTGAGTCGGACAGACATGGCTTCGAGCAGACTGCGTACGATCGCCTTTCCCGCGCTTTGGATTTTCTTGATAGCGCGACGGAATCCAATTCGCGGAAGAGGCAAAGAAAAAGGGTTCGATATTATATCTATTGGCAATGAGCATGAATCCATGCGCCGGTTACGGGCCACGCACCTTGCACCCAGTATGCGCAGCACGTTCCTGGTTATGTTATCGATGAAGAGAACGCGGACGCGGAGCTTTGGGTCGAGCTGTGGAAAATTCGTATAAACGGCACAACACGAAAGCTCCTAGCTGCTCACTGGTGCCTTTAGTTCGTCCCAAAACGATACTGCATCATCATCGTTTGACTGTATTTGACGAGTCCGTGCTTGCTCGTCAAGTTTGGCGAATCTTCCCTCCGCCTTGAACACGTCTACTTTGTGTATTTGGCACGCCTGTTCGTCTTTGCAAATCGTCAACATGCAGCATCGTTTTACTTGGTCTGGGGTCCAGTTTCCGAAATGGCTCTGGGGATAATTGCTCCATTCCCACGGATGAGCGCCAGGCGAAGGCGGCTCAACTTCAGGGATGTCTTCGTTGAAGTCCATCCATGGCCACGGCGCTGAGGGGGCTGCATGTCGGTATCTGTGAAAATAATCAATGGCTCCAGAAAGCGTCGCAAGGAGCGCTTCGGCTCACTTTGGCGCGGGCGCCTTTTGTTCGTCACGAAAGTCCGACACGTCCAACTGGACTCTACGCCTATCACCATCGAGAGGGAGTGATACTAGAACGCCGGTTGCTGTCGTCATCAGAGGGAAGGGATTGGAGAGAAGACGAGGAGAGCTGCTTATAAGGTGCATCTTATTAGCGCCAGAACGCTGAAGCGCAGACCAGCACGTTGCTCGCTATATCGATAAGCGCGCCTAGACACGCGATCAGTGTGTAATATGGCAGATATTCGGGTAATTCGGAGGGCATATTATCTGGCACCACTCGAGCGCTCTAGACAATGTGTCGGAACCGAACGTTGTAAAAGTTATGTGTTAAGAGACTACTTTTGTCAGTCTCCAACGACTCAGCATCAAGCTGCTGCCGCAAGTTAACATTCTGACACTGGCCAGGGGGGTTACTCACCGCTAAGCTTGAGGGCTCCTGCAGGCACGCGGCGTGCGAAGAGCCAGACTGCAATGGAAGCATATTGAATACAGCACTTAAGTACATATCTCAGGAAGACAAGATCATTCGGCTTGCATACCATAAACGACATCGAACGTGTTAGGAACCGCCTCATGGGCTGCCAAATTGACGTACCTCTGGGAAAGAGACTTCGCCTACCCGAGCTGATCGAATTCTTCATGACTGGGTCATGAGCGCTCGGAAGCATGAGGCTGTAATGTTTGAGAGACTGCCCGTGAAAAGCGCCGAAGCCATGTCGCTCTTTGGAAATCGCGCTACTAGATGGTACTGTCAGTTGACCGGGTGAGACGCGCGTAAATCCATTGCCATGTTCATGTTCGTCGGCGAGGACGAGTATAGTTATTCTGATCAAGATCAGTTTTTTCATCTCCGAAGTAAAGCAGCGTGCCGTCCTATCGTATCCAGCTGTGAGATATCCATTTCGAGAAAGCCATACACGAGCAGCGTCCAAATACCGAGCGAAATCCTACAGACCAAACCCCTATGCAGCCGATCGCTTCTGACCCGCAGAGCGCGACGTCCCATCACCCCTCGACTTGGACTTGCTGCTGCCGCCGCCGCCGCTCGTCGCCTTTGCGCCGCTCTTCTCCTTGGGCTGCCTGAAACACATGAACTCGATGCTCGTCGCCCGCCGACTCTCAGCGAGGATCTTCTTGACGTCATCGAGATGTGCCTGCAGGTTCTCGTCCCCGGGGCGTCGAGCGTACGCCATCGATATCTTGTTGTACAACTCGGAGAGCATCTTGGTCGCTGCAAGCGAGACGTAGCGCGCGAGTGTTTGATGCATAAACTCGATCTCGAGCGTCGCCTGTTGCGACGCGATGAGCGCTAAAGTTCGTGGGACTTTCAAGATAAACGACGCACTCGCAACATGCCACCCATTCCGAAACGCTTGACTTGCTGGAAGGAGTGCAATGCCTCGGCTGCGGCGTCCTCGACAACCGCATGTAGAACACGATCTAGTAGTCCATCTGCAACCCTGCTGACTTGTGCATGGATTTCCACGAGCATCATCGACGCTCGGAACATGTAGGGACGAATCTCTGTTTGGGCTTCAGAATCTTCAGCCAAGTTCAGACGTCACGCTTACCGGTCGGTTGCGGTGTTTCGTACCAGTCCATGGCGCGATCCAGAATACCTTCTCGTAGTATGTTGGTAACCGTCGCAGACTTGGGCTTCACATACGAGTCAAACAACCTTCCGTCCAACGTTTGCACTACCTTGAGGAGAGTCTACAAGAAAGTGGGCTCGCCAGTGTTTTTATCGATGTGGGAATCTAGCACGCACGTCACGATCGTTCACTTTGGATACCCCGAACGCGCTCTCAACCTGAGAGACCAAATTAGGGATCAGGGTTCCCGACAGGTACACAAAGTTGGAGAGCATGAGAAGGAGTCTCGTGTCCTGCTCGATCATCAGTCGACCGGATTCATGAAGACATATCGCACTCACCACATCGTTCAGATCGTACACCTGAAACAGTGATTGTTGACCTGGACCTGCACTCTCAGTCGCTGTGAGGGCCCACTCAGGGGAAGTCAAATGAACCAAGCCGTCTAAAAACGCGTAGACCGCATCCAAGAAAGCTTTCGTGATCTTCGTCGCGAACGCAGGCGAAATTTTGCCTTGCTGTATGGTCCGGAATGACGAAGAAGTGGACGACAACTCTATCCCTCCCGCGAATTTTAAAGCAGACGTGGTCAGATGTCTCTGAAATACATCAAGCAAAGCCATGAACTGCGTCACGGAAGGATCTGGCGCAGAAGGTGTCCACGTCTCGAGGAGGTGGAATAGAGTTGCGTCTGTCAGTGATCGAGGTTAGTACCATATGTGCTGAAAGTCATACGAAACAACCTCGTATCCAAGCACGGATGAGAATGTCCCCAAATTTCCATCGGGTGCTTTCCACAAGATTCCTAAGATTTGAGCTGGCCTCGGGAACGATATCCATTCCCGTGACCTCGCTCGCGCAATCTTGAATCTCGATGAGGATCTTGATCAAAAAGTGAGCTGTGGTCAAGGAATTGGAGTGCCTCGGAAGCAATTTCGGCGGAGAGTCATTCTTGTTCCTTTGCATCACCGATGCGTCGGAAAGATTGAAGAATTCGGACAAAAGTGAAACATAAAGCTTCACGATGTCAAGTGCCATCTGGCTACACTGCTGGGCGCTCCGTCGTGAGCCAGACGGCTGAAATCGTCGGCTTGAATATATCTTCGTGCGACTACGCGTTGAACGTAACATACCTTTCTGAACTTCCCTTCTATGAAGCTTCGGGCAATCTTCCAGAAATTAGGAAGCGAGGAAAGCAATGTCTCGGACATGTTTTTGATCATCTCGAAGATCGCCTCCCAGACTTCATGACCTCCACTCTGTGCTGCAAGTTTGATAAATAATAACTAGACTGGGAACCATGTTGACACTCACCGATCACCGTTTCAGGTTGCTTCGTATCAAGTGAAGCAAGGCACAGTTGTAGCTGAGTCTTTATCGACGCATTGAACCCATCAGGATCGCCTACTTCAGGGGGAACCTTGCCCAACGCATCTGAAAGAAATTGCAGAACTTCCTATCACAGACGAAGAACCCCTACCGTTGATGACCTCGATACCAGATCGATACGAGGTGTTTATCTGCTTCATGACGTGGGTATGTTGGCTGTCGAAATAAATCCATATCGGGTCTTCCTGGGTGTTCAGCTCCAGTAGAATCCTTTAAAACGATCAGCGATCCAGGGGTCAGGAACAATGGGTAACATACTCGATCGTTTTCTCGTGCTCCTCGACGCTTCGCCCCGAGTCTTGTAGTTTGAACATGAGGAGAGACTTCATCTCCGACATGACCTTTTCGACATTGGCCCACACTTTTTCCAGTATCCGTTTCTGTTCGGACGCGGGGCCATCCGACCTTCCGTTAGCCGAGGACTCGGCTTGGGTTGTTTGCGCTTGCCGAGAATCGCGAAGAAATTTGCCCTTGTTGTACGTGCGCAACGCAGCTTCGTACTTGCCCTGTGTGAAGGAAAACAGTCATGAAAACTCTATGTCATGAACGTGAGTTTCCGACTGACCGCTTCGATGGACTCTGCGAGCGATCCCGGTAGACTGAAGAGGAACTTGGAACGTTCGAACACGGAGAGCGTGGTTCGTAAACGCTGAGCCTTGGCAGAGTTCTCCAGAACCGGGAGAAACACCTGATTGGCCTTGACGGCAGAACCTACGCAGGCGCACGCTCAGCGAGACGGCCGGATGGTCAAGATTGACCCACGTTTCAAGTAATCTGTAAGCGGCTTCGTTCCGTATTCGCTGGCGTCCGACAAGAGACCTTCGCGCATCTCAGCATACAGAGCTAGCGTGCCGTGAGCGACGTCTCGCGAACATGCGTACACCGAGGCGCGTACCATCCGTGGAGGCCTTCACCGCTACGAAGCGATCAAAGTTGTCCTCGACAAGCACTCGGACTTGCTCCGACCGCGCGTCGATGGATGCTTGGAGATGGGATATGGCCGCAACCAAGTTTTGGTACGTCGCGTTGGGATGAACTGCCGCCAAGAAAGCCTTGGGATCGAACGACTTGGAGCTCAACATGACGGTTGCCTCTGCGCGTTCGTCAGACCCAGTTCAAGACCAAGGCTTACGAGTTCGTACTGGTTTCAGCGTTCATGCTCCTGAAACTTAGATTCCAATGGTGGTCAACAGGGTGTCAAGGAACAATCGACCGATTCGCGCACTCGACAGTAGCACCTAGACCTAACGGATCGCCGTCGCCGTCCCCACCGACAGAGGCGACGAAGTCGGACAACGGATCTTCCAAGTCATTCTCTACTTCTTCCCACTTGCTGGTAGTGATCCATGTCAATAGTTCATTCCAGGGGAGTTCGAAGGCGTACGTTGGGTTGAGGGTGGTAAGTTTATAGGCCTTGAGCAATGATGCCTCGTCTACGCCGACGTTAACCTTGCTGGCTGGCATCACGCGATGTGGAACCTCGGCAAGCTAGTGTGACACCATGATAAATGTGGCTGTCCCCTACTAGTCATGGCATAGTCGAATTATTATAGCGATCTAGCTAGGATATCAAACAGACTAACAAAAGCGAAGCAACGCCAAGATGTCCATGCGAGAATTATCCAGTGGTCCAGGTCGGGTACTTACACAGGGAGCACGGTGTTGAAAACATAGTCCCAAATCTTGCCTGTATCCGTGCGTCAGAGACAATCGAGCGCAGTCACGGTGTGACGTACTGGTGACTCCGAACCCGAGCTCGAAGTTTTTGTAGTGATGAGCCAAGTGGTATTTCTTCATCTCCCGCATGTACGCAGGAAGCCTGGTATGATGCAAGCTGGGAGAGATGAACAAGTGGGCCAAGACAGTGGAGGACACACTCACGCGTAATGCATGCAATCATACAGGACATCTGGGGATTCGGCGAAAAATGAGTCGACAGAGCGAAAAGGAGCGAAAAGACGCACAGAATGTAAACGAGCCAGAGATGATACCGTTCGCAACAGCAGTCGGAAAGAGAATGTATGCAAGCCGAGTGAAAGGCGCCTGAAGAACAGTGAACAAGATCGGCGGCATGACAAGCCTCAAACTGAAAGGAAGATGAGTAAAGCCCTCAGACAAATAGGTCAAACTCACCGGTCCATGGGCATATAGTGATGAATACCATGGAGCAAGAAGTGTAGGGTCAAGAAAGCAGGATGGTCGGGTAAAAGATCGTCGATGTGGAAGAGAAAACGATGCAATCCGTATTCCAATATCGTCCACACGAAGTTACCAAAGAAGAAGGAGAGTAAAGTCTTAGCGAATGCGTCGGTAGTCACGAAATGCAAGACGGAAAGAGGAAAGAGGGGAGCATCCCAGAAAGTTGGTATCGGCATAGCGAATTGGGCAGCCGAACGGATGAAAAGATTGACGGCGATGGGTAGCCAGACTAGGGGCACCACATACCATGCCGTGCGAGTACACAGCTGACAAGACGGTAAGCATATTGAGCAAGAGATCATGGGAAACTCACCTCGAGCACGGTGGGACCAAACAAACGCGCAGACTCCTTCAGGTGCCGGGGCTGATGAACCTGCTTCAGATAATACGACTTGCTGGAAGGTAGTGAGGATCACATGCGTTGCCGAGTTGGCAGACCGACCTGAAGTTGGCGTTCCACACCTGCCACAGCAAGGGTTCTCGGAGGTTGAGGAACTCGGTCTTTGCAAAGTCTGCTGCCGAGTCCGTGTCCTCTGGTCTGAAGTCGTCCGTCGCCTCCCAGTCTGCGAGCGACGTGAGACCAAGTCGAAGAGACACAGACCCATGAACGGACCATCGCTCACGGATGTTTCCTCCGCGCCCAAACGACCGATCAAATACTCATCCAGCATGTCGTAGGCCGACTCCGAGTGGTCATGTGAATCCCTGTCCTTCATGACGAGTTCGACGTCGGAGCCGGCGTTGTCGAGGATGAGGTCGTCGCCTCCAGGATGATCAGCGACGAATGCGGTGACATCGTAGACCTTTCCCTTGAAGGTGATCCAGCAACTGTGCCGAGACTTGTGGGCGTCGAGGTCTTCGCGGGTGTAGATGCGGACACGCTTCGAGACGGACATGGTGGGCAGAGACACTGATTTATTTCATATTTCGAAATTCGATCTGACCACTTGTCTCTTTCCCACGCTAAATACGCTTTAGCGCCCGCTCTGCGCTCCACCGCCGCAAGACGTGTTTGGTGACTTTGCCGCTCGCCGTCGTCGGCAGCTCCTCCTCGAACCAGACCCATCCAGGCACGTTCTGCACGCCGCGTGAGCATGGTAAATTTCACGGAAGATCCCATACCTGCGGGTTCATGCCCTCTCGGACGACTTGCTGGACCTGTTCCTCGCTCATGGTCTTGCCTGGCTCGAGCACCACCCATGCACCGACGACTTCACCGTATTGTGCGTCTGGGACTGCCACAGCAGCCGCATCCCTGATCGACGGGTGTGCCGTCAAAACGTTTTCTATTTGAGAGGGGAACAAATTCTTGTACAAGCACAGCTGAGCGTTGAGTCCCGTCGGAGGACCGCTCGGCGAGAGCTCACCTCTCCGCCGCGAATGATGATATCCTGCTAAATGTCATTCGCTCTGTACCGCAAGCACGTCGAAAGACGGACCTTGATTCGACCGACGACTGCAACGGAATCGGGTCAACGTCTCGCATGGCACTCGTGTCAGGGACTCGAACGCACTCGTCAGATAGCCTTCCGCGTCGATGGTTCCTTCGTCCCCCGTGTGCATCCACACTATAGACGCGTCTTCAGGGTCAGGTCTCATGGCCTTTTTCGTCTGTTCTTCATTCTTCCAATATCTACCAGACGCGGTCAATACACGACGATCAGAGGCGCGCAAGACATACCCTTTCTGGAGCAGATAGCCAGCAACGCACACTTCCCCAGACGTTCCGACAGGGACGATCTCCCCTTCACGGCTTATGATCTTCGCTCTCACATGAGGTCGTACTCTGCCGACCGTCTCCACCCGTTTGACGATCGAATCAGCCGGTGTGGATTGAAAGGAGACTGGGCTGCATAACCAAGTCAGTGGATCCTTTGTATTGGAAATCAATCCCACCTCGTCTCCGCTGCAAGAATGTCACGAATCAGCAAAACACGTCAGCGGGTCCACGACTCACTCATGCCATACGCGACAGTGAGGTCGACCAGGTTGAGCTTGTCGATCAGCTGATGCATCAAGTTGATGGCTACCGGCGATCCAGCAACGATTCCAGTCCTATTCCAATGCATTGGCTCATCTCGCTGTCTCCCTCGATCGACTCACCGCAAGCGACTCAGGTCGAGCGTCTCCCCTGTGTCTTGCCGCCGTTGTACTTCCGCCAACACTCCCAAGAAATGAGTGGGTACACCGTGCAACACCGAACATCGCTCCTGCACGACAGCGTCGACGATGGCTTTGGGGTCGTACACTTCCGAGGGATAGACGACACAAGCACCGTGAGTCCACGCAGCCAAATTTCCTGCTACGAGACGTGCAGGACACGAACGAGTCGTCAGATGCACGACGTAGTACAGCGAACAATGAACTTATCAAAGCAATGGAACAGAGGCGGCACGTTGCCTACATGTATTATACTAAGTCACCTCGACGTCGTGTGTGCATCGGCGACGACACTCACAAATAACGTCCTCGTGCGTGAACCGCATGCATTGTCCGGTTCCGAGTGCGTTATTCAAGATGCCGAAATGAGTCAACTGACGCCACACCCCTCTGGGTCAGACAGGGATGGAGGATCGCTGCGAAACACGTACGGCAGCAGCCTTTGGGGCGCCCGTCGTCCCACTGGGTAAATCAAAGTCAGACACTAGCACGATCGCGGGGGCTGCCGAGAAGAGAACGCACCTCGTGAACTGCAGGTTGATGACGTCGTCCGCGCTCAACGCGTCTTCGTGCGCACGCATGCGTCGCTCTTCGGTGCCGTCCTCTCTCCACACGAGCATCTCCTGCCAGTCCGTGATGCATCGAGCGACTGCAGTCTCCCTCTGCAAAGCCTCGCGATCTTCCAGGTTGTTCACCACGACGAAGTGACGTAACCGAGGCAGCGCCTCACAGCGAATGTCCCCCGGCTTCGAATCGCGCAGGTCCGGAAACGCCTCGGACAGCATGCGTATGTACCGCGAACTGCGGAGGCACGGGACCGCGAAGAGGTGCGACACGCCCACCACGTTCAAGGTGTTCACCTACGACCGTTCAACGACGCCGCACGCTCGGCTCAGCAGTGGCACTCACGAGCTCGTTGACGCGGTACGCAGGGTTGAGCGTCACCAAGATCGCGCCAACGCGCACGCACGCCCACTGCAACATCGCGTACGCGCTGCCGATGCCGTCAGCGTCAGATTCAGTAACCGAACCGCGAGACGCGGCGCACCTGTTGTTGCCCATCACGACCGCCACGCGATCTCCCTGTCCAACGCCTACCCCGACGAGCCCCCTCGCAAGCGCACCGACGTGCCGATCCAGCTCGGCATAGTCCCACGCGAGGTGCGTCCCGATCCCCAGGTTCCGCGAGGGCGGGCCGCCGTGTGCGCGCGGTCGCTCCTGCCGACACACCAGCGCGGGCCGCTCGGCGTGTCTTGCAAGAACGTCACCTCGAAAGAAGACGGGCAGCGTGCGGCGATCAAGAGGTGGGTTCCGTGGTCCCTCGACGAACGACAGAGTGAGCGATCGACGAGTCTGGAGAGGTCTGTGAGCGCCGAACAACATGAACCGACCGCTGAGGCGTAAGGGGATCATGGTCGCTCCAAGCTCCGCCATGTTCAGAATACAGTGATGCCTTCGGACTTCTATCGTTCGATACTCACATCGCGTTGCTATTTCAAGAGGTGGTTTTAAATAGTAGCCACTGTAACGCCGGCGCTTGAAGGGTGATTGCAATAAGTTGCAGTGCTGTTCTAGCACGAGGCATCGATATTGAGCATATACGTTGGCTAGAAACACACCTCGGTTCTAGCATTCCCACCGCGGCATTCTTGGTGACCATTGAATATCAAGGAGCCAAACAATCATTAGGAACGACGTGAGACTCGCAACTATGACCTGGGAAGTAGTCAAGCCAACATCAGGTGGCAACATTGGCACCTCGAACTGTTTTAAGTCACATTGTGAGACCTTTCTTCACCCGATGCAGTACGATGGGCTCCTTTCATGGCTTATCATTGGAAACAGCCGCCGGTTTAGATCATTTCGACATCGCTCCCTACGTTCATCTACACCCGCTCGGCGCTCCATTTCCGCAAAACGTGTTTCATCACTTTGCCGCTCGCCGTCTTTGGCAGTTCTTCCGCGTCCATGCCAGCTCCGACGAACCATACCCACTCTGGTATATTCTACAACAGGTACGTGTGAGCGTCAATGGCATCGCGGACGAGAAGCCGTACCTGGGGGTTCATGTTGTCCCGAACGACTTGCCGGACTTCCTCCACGGACATGGTCTCGCCTGGTTCGAGTACGAGCCACGCTCCGACGATTTCACCATACTTTGTGTCCGGGACTGCCACAGCAGCCGCTTCTCTGATAGAGGGATGTGCTGTCAAAACGTTCTCGATCTGAACGGGAAATAAATTCTAGCACAAAGTCAGATCATGGCGCCATGAACATGCGACAATACAGAGGATTCACCTCTCCGCCGCGAATGATGATGTCCTGGCATAAAGTCATCCCTTCTGTAATCACAGGGACGTTGGAAACGAACCTTTATTCGGCCGACGACTGTCACGAACCCGAATCAGCGTCATACGCTGCAAGATAGTGGCAGACATACTCCGCAAGTAACCCTCCTCGTCGAGGATACCCTCGTCGCCCGTATGCATCCACACGACCGACGGATCTTCAGGGTCCGGTCTCATGACCTTTTTCGTCTGTTCTTCATTCTCCCAATACCTACCAGAATCGATCAAGACGTGAAAGCCAGGGAAATGCGAGACACACCCTTTCTGAAGGAGGTAACCAGTGACGCACAGTTCCCCAGGCGTCCCGACGGGAACGATCTCGCCTTGTCGGTCTACGATCTTCGCCCTCACATGGGGCTGCACCTTACCTACCGATTCCACCCGCTTTACGATCGGGTCCGCTGGCGTCGATTGAAAGGAGACTGGACTGCACGATCGGGGTCAGTGGATGGATTTGTGTTTATGGAAACCCTCGCCACCTCGTCTCCGCTGTCACATGGCCATCAGCACGAGGTAAGGTAGAAGTAGGCACACGGCGCACTCACTCATGCCATACGCGACGGTGAGGTCTACCAGATTGAGCTTGTGGATCAGCTGGCGCATCAAATCGATGGGTATTGGAGATCCGGCAGCGATGCCAGTCCTGTTTCGACCGTCGACTCGAGTCTATCGTTTCCCTTGCCCTACGAGACGCACCGTAGTCGACTCAGGTCGAGTATCTCCCCCGCGTCTCGTCGCCGTTGCACTTCCGCCAACACCCCAAGGAAATGAGTGGGCACGCCGTGTAATGCGGTGCATCGTTCCCGTACGACGGCCTCGACGATGGCTTTCGGGTCGAACGACTCGGACGGGTAGACGACGCACGCGCCATGAGACCACGCTGCTAAATTTCCAAGCACGAGACGTGCAAGACGCGCGAGGGTCAGTACGCGCGAGACGGCAGAGCGCGATGATACTCATCGAAACAATGGAACAAAGGTGGAACGTTGCCTGCCGCACGTCGCGTCAACACGGAAGCATCCCCATCGACGAGTACACTCACAGAGAACGTCCTCGTGCGTGAACCGCATGCACCGTCCGTTTCCGAGGCCATTGTTCAAGATGCCAGAATGGGTCAACTAGCGTGCAGTCGCGTCAGAAACGCGAACCGAAACTCCCCGAGAGAAAAAGATCACGCACGGAAGCAGCCTTTGGAGCGCCCGTCGTCCCGCTGCGCGAACCAAAGATCAGATGGACGATCGCGGGGTCTTCGTCGACAAGAGAACGCACCTCGTGAACTGCAGGTTGACGACGTCGTCCGAACGCAGCTCGTCCGCGTACTCGCGCACGCGTCGCCCCTCGCCCCCGTCCTCCCTCCACATCAACGTCTCCCGCCACTCCGTCACGCACCTCGCGTCCCCGACCTCCCTCTGGAACGCGCCCACGTCGCCCAGGTTGTCGACGACGATGAGGTGGCGAAGCGAGGGAAGCGCCTCACACCGTACCTCCCCCGGCTTAGACGCGCGCAGGTCCAGGAACGCCTCGGAGAGCATGCGGACGTAGCGCGAACCCCGGAGGCACGGGACCGCAAAGAGGTGGGACGCCCCCGCCAGGTTCAGCGCGTTCACCTAGGCGGCCAGGGCCGATCAGCGCGCCGGCCACGCGGAGCGACGGGAGGCACTCACGAGCTCGTTGAGGCGGTAAGCAGGGTTGAGCGTCACCAGGATCGCACCCACCCTCGCACACGCCCACTGCAACATCGCGTACGCGCTGCCGAGATGCGACCGAAATCGAGGAACGGAGGGCCATGGGCGACGTCGTCAGCTTCTTGACCGACGAACCGAACCTCGAGGGCGCACCTATTGTTCCCCATGACGACCGCTACTCGGTCTCCCCGGCCCACCCCCACCCCCACGAGCCCCCTCGCAAGCGCGCCGATGTGTCGATCCAGCTCGGCATAGTCCCACGCGAGGTGCGTCCCGACGCCCAGGTTGCGTGACGGCGTCGGACCCCCGTGCGCGCGCGGTCGCTCCTGCCTGCAGACCAGCGCAGGCCGTTCAGCGTGCTTGGCGAGGATCTCGTCCCGGAAGAAGACCGAGAGAGTGCGGCGCTCGAGTGGGGGCTCTTTCGGGCCTTGGACATATGAAGAAGAGAGTAACCTTTGGAAAGTGGAACTGGCAGCGCGAACGCTGGTCAGCACCGCCCTTCCACCGAGCGGACGAGGCATGGAAAGACGAGTCGCTTACTGCAAGTTCTATACTTGTATCACGGCCAAGATTGTGGCCCCGAATCGATGCTTCAGCATCAGCGTGATGGCATCACGTTGGCATCACGTGGCATTTCAATGATTTCATGTACTCGTACATTGTATGAACAAATCTATGTATCCTATTCCAAATTGTTGGAAGAATAACCACGAATGCCTCTGAAATCAGCATGCGCCCCGGGAGAAACGTCGAACAGGACATCGTGGCGCACGAAAGTGGTAAGTTAAGGTAACAAATGCGAAATAGATATGATAACGACGTTGCACATCGTATGGTCCGTTATTGACTCCTCGCTAGTGCTTGGATTCCGAGTATGGTGGTAGGGATGACGTGGACGAGGAATGCGAGAGTGCTTGCTCAGGGAGAACGGGAGGGTTGTTTGGAGGTTGCTCCCATAGAGGTAAAGGTGGAGACGTGATGCTGGGCGTTACAGGTCGGGAAGAATTTGGGGTGTTCGTCTGGGAGCGGTTGTGTACCAGATGGGCACGGACGAGGTGGCCCGCTGCGAGCGCGCTGAGAAGAGACAACTCGCCAGCCATAACCGACGCAGCGATGATACAAGCGAGGCGTTGTGCGTTCATGCCGGGCACCGTTGGGTGGGCACCCCTGATACCGAGCATGTCCAGCACCGCACCCTGAGGCGGAAGGACAGTACCACCTCCAACAGTGCCAACTTCAATACAAGGCATGGATACAGTCATCAAAAGGTCCTCCCCATCGTTAATCCTGTGCAAAAGTGAGCATTACATGATGTCACATGCCCAGACGATCGCCACTTACGGCTCCATCAAAGTTATACAGTTCGAACTTTCGACGTTTTGTGCAGGATCCTGCCCTGTCGCAAGGAAAATTGCGGTCAAGATGTTCGCTGCGTGAGCATTGAAGCCGCCGACAGAACCAGCCATGGCGCTACCGACGAGATTCTTCTTTATGTTCAGGTTGCATAGCGCTTCCACCGTCGTCTTCAAGACAGTCTTGACCACTTTGCCAGGAATGATGGCCTCGGCGACCACGCTCTTTCCACGACCTTCAATCCAGTTGATGGCAGCGGGCTTCTTATCTGTGCAATAGTTGCCAGAGAGAGCGAGGGTGATCATCTCGGGGAAGCGCTGCTGCATCGCGTCGAGCGCCTTCTCCGTACCCTTTGAGATCATGTTCATCCCCATGGCATCACCCGTCTTGGTAGCAAAACGGACGTAAAGCGTGCGGCCAGCCATAGCCGTCTTGAGTCTCTGTAGCTTGGCAAATCGCGACGTCGACTCGAAGGCTTCCCTGATGATTTCATATCCTTCGTCGGAGTCTACCCATGCTTTTGCCTCAGCAGCCATCACGACAGATGGGAAGTCGATGGCAGGACCACGCGTCATTGCGTCATGAGTGAGGACCGTCGTGACACCTCCACCTGCGTTGAGTGCCTTACAACCACGTGAGGTAGACGCAACAAGAGTGCCCTCCGCGGTGGCCATTGGAATGTGTACTTGTTCGCCGTCGATGTTCAGAGGCCCAGCGACGCCGAGTGGGATGGGTATGTAGCCGACAACATTCTCGCAGCAAGCACCGTAAACGCGAGAGTAGTCGTAGTTGGTCATAGGTATATCGCAATCCTCCAGAGTTTTGGTTGCAGTCGCTCGAGCTAATGAAATCAGTCAGTAGACAAGAAAAACGCGCGCGCAATTCACTTACAAATCAAGGCCCTCCGAATCGAAACAGCCCGCTCGAAATCACCTAGAACCTTCTCTAGTGCATAAGCAGCAATCTTGCCGTTCTGCGCGAGGAGAACAACTTCTTCGTCGTTCAGAGTTGACAGTGATACTTGTACCGGACGAGGCCCATTCTCGAAGATCTCGATGCATTCTTCTAGGGAGCGCACAGGGAGATTGGCGCGCAGTTCCTTGCTAGTGACGATTGCGGCAGGTTGAGCCCGAAGCTTCATATCCAGCAAGAACGCAGGGACACCATTGACACCCTTGACAGCGGGGTAAGGTACGGGTGCAACGAGGGGCTTAGAATCAACTGAAGGCGATGGAACAGATTCCGGGGTATTTGTAGCTTCGGAATCACCAGCGGGTTTGGACTTAGGGGGGCCGACTGCAAAGGAAGGTTTGCGGCGCAGAGCAGTAGTTTTCACTTGCGGGATCTCGATCTTCTCGTCCACATCTCGATTCCTTTGCACACCACCAACCGACCTGAACCTGACACTCTGCGGCTGTAGCCCTCTGATGGCGCCCTCGGCAATGCCTTTCAGAAGGTAACCGTTCAAAGCGACACTGGCAGCAAGGACGAACACGATCCATTTAGAGATGACAGGATCGCCAACGAGGTTGGTCCAGCCTGACATGAAATTATCGAGGATCTCGCTGGATCGGAAGAGTGCACGAGGACGTGCGGGGCCAGGGGGGAAAACACTGATGTGGAGAGGAGGTGCGACTTTGACAAACAAGTCGAGGGAAGAGACGGTAAGGTTGTCTGAAGTACGGAATGCTGCTATGGTATCGAGTACGCTGGCGATGGCAGGAGAAGTAATATCGACTTTGCGGGGTTCGAGCTGATAATGACTCAAGGAATTCCTCGGATCAAAGTGGGCGATCGTAGCCGGCGCTAGGGTGGTGGTGAAGTTGAGGATATGTAGGGTCAGGAAGGAAACAAGCTGGGACGAATAGGTAAGGGGCGGATCTATACGGCCAAAGAGGTGATGGACATACCAAAAGGAGTTTGAGTCGAGCTACCGGATTATGTTCCTTGGCATCCGCTGGGGGACTGTTCTTGTCTCTCAACATGGAGCCCTTGGTACCAAGTAAGGTCTCCGAGAGCTTGTGGCTGAGACTGTGGCCTTCCGGGGGCTGAGATGGTCGGGCGAGAGCACTGATGGTGCCTTCTGCTGTAACGTTGTTGGTGCTTCGGGATCTGGTCAACACGCGAGCCGTCTGGATTCTGCGAACCTGTGCGAATGCGTGAGTAGCTGACCTTAACCCGAGTTCCGGAGGCGGACCAAAATGGATAAGATAAACAAACAAACGAAAACAACTCACCTCGACCATGATCGTCAAGATCGCAGCGTAGAAGCTGCCAAACGCAAGGCAGTCGAGCAACAATGACAGCGCCGCGAGTGCGCAGAACTCCATGAGACCGCTGACTTTGCTTCTGGCTCCCAACACGAGGGCGGCGATTTCCAAGCCGTAATCGCGAAGGATGTGATTTCCAACGTTTTCCATGGCTTCATAGACGACCTCCCCGGCGGGCTTCATCTCACCCCTCCAACGACCCTCCTTGACAGGAGTAGTGAGGTGGGGGTGATTGAAAACAGCTTTCGCAAGGCGGAGCTGCTTATCAAAACCAACCGTGCAAACAAGGAAAGGAAGCGCCTCGGTCAAGCTGATCGGGTCAAGAGGGATCTCGAGGTAGTGTGATATAGGAAGGGCGAGGATGAAAGAAAGGATCGACGAGGAAACGACGGCAGTGGTGAGCCAGAAGTTGGACCCCAGGGCTCGCGACGCCAGGAACAAGCGAATGAACGAGGCATGCATCAGAATATAGCCGGCGAGGACAAGCAAAATATCAAGAGAATCCGCTTTCTGAGATGAAGCAAGTGGCTCAGCAAGTGACACGTCCTAGTCGAAGAGGGACCGACCTTTGCGAGCTCCCAGAAACGACTGATGAGGGCCCTGGCGGCATAAGCAATCCACTTTCCGCTCTTCATTTCACCGATGGTCTCGTCGGGATGATTCTGGATGCGATACTGCACACCGAGGGAATCCGCGGGGTAGAAACCTTGAGCCTTGAGTGCGTCGACGAACTCTTGACGAGCGTCGTCTGCGAACGACAAGGTGACGGTCTGCGAACCCGAGGCCTGGTTGGACACGTCGATGAAACAGTCACCTCCGTCGGTCGCGCGGAAGCAGACGGCGGAGTAGGACTGGCCGGAAGAGGTGAGGAACACATCGGAGACGTGGCTGGTCAAGTTGTCTAGAGATGGTGCGAGGTAAGCCCAGTCCAAGGAGCTGGTCGCTGCCTACTCGGACGGGTGAGCGTCTTTGTGGTTGCACGGAACAACGACGTACGGGATCGACAGTCTTGGTTGGGGAAAAGACGAGCTGCTGGAGCTCAAGTCTCTGGGACAAAGGCGAGGGCGCCCTTTTCAGATACCAATCTTGGTCGACGACGACCCATTCGCCGTCGCGCAGCACGGCATGCGTCGCGCTGAGCGTAGAGGGGAAGGCGGGTGCGAAAAAGGCCGAGTGTTTGATGGCGGAGAGGATACGGAAGTAGGCGAGGGTCCCGACGATGAAGAAGAAGACGATGGTCTCGATTGGATTGTAGGCGGCGCGACCGGTGAGGGGAAGAAGAGGAACGCGCATCGCCGAGACGAAGAAACGCGTAGAGACGAGGACCGGAATATATGCGAGTCTCGTTCCACTTTTATTTCTCGAGCAGCTCGGCAATACAGCCGCGACCCCAGACACCGCAGTTGCCCGTTTTGGACGAGATGAAAGTGGTCTGTTGAATGGATGTCGGACAAGGGCTGATCTGCACTACACCGTCCGCAGGAATCCCACCGAGACCTTGTGCTAATTGTGTGGCGTCGTGTCTCATGGCCACTGTCTCGTAATGCCCCGCTGGCACGCGCACACTCAACTTGTCCATTTCCAGTTCGCTTCCTGAGACATTGACGCAGCCTCTTCCGTCATTAGCTTTGCGCTCGCTGCCGTGACGAGGAGGGCCACCGGCCACCATCATCAGATGCCCGCACCTCATTGCTTAGGTCTTTACACTGCACGATGGCGCTGCGTAACGAGTCACCACGTTCTCGCCCGAAAACGGACATCCACCGGTGGTCAGGGCACCGTGATGCGGCCGGCCCCGGATCCATCCAATACGCCGGGGTGTTCCGCTACCATCAGCATCACAACTTGCTGTACACATCGGAGAAGGTTCCCTACAAATGCTGTCTGCAATGTCTTCATTCCGGTCCTGCTATAGACAAGTCTATACGGCCGTTTCGTGGCAGGGGCCTGCGATCCGGGGTAAAATTACTCCCGCAATACCGGTGGATTACACACTCACCGCCGCATTTGTTCACAAAATGTCCTGCCTCCGAATCAGTCGAGAAGCCGCAGAAGTATGTTCGTCCGACTTGGCTATCATGCGCGCCGTGATACCCGTCTCACCGTAGAACGACTTATCAAACATTGCACATTCGTGACATATGTGTACATGCGTGGGTGCGTTTACGAAGCGTAGTGCCTCGCGAACGGTTTCACCCCAAGCCACGCGCTCTCAAATAATTCGACGACGTCCTCTGGCAGGGGGCCGCCCTCGCTAAAAATGGAACCGACGGTAACTATCTTTTCCTGAATCTCATGTGGTGAGACATACCTGTGATTGATGTTCGTTTCCAGCTGTTTCACCGTCGGGGTGCCAAGAATGACCGCATCGCCCTCTTCAAGGGCGCTGTGATGCTGCATCCAACGCAGGGATGCTTCAGTGAGACCAAGTCTCTGTCTGTCCTGTCGAGCAAATGTAAAGATGCGGTCGTATTCACATGCCATGTTACACTCACCAGTGCCTCCCTGAGCTCTTCAACGGCCGGTAACATCGGAGCGTATCGTGATCGAATACTGCTTGCGAAGCGACATGATTCCGGATCCCATCTCCCGCCTTTTCTGGTGGCCATTTTTTCTTCGTTGCGAACGTTGCCAGCTAAAACACCACCTCTGATCAAGGTCAGCACCCCAAGTCGCGAAGACACACGGAAAACACACGCACGCGAGAAGTGAGACGGCATAAAACTTGATTCCAAAATGCCGTAGAGATGGCAATAATCTATTCTTCTGTTAGCACTTCCCGTCCGAGACTGCGGTTACCGCACACACTCTGCTTCGACCGTTCGTTCGATCGCATTATACGCCCCTTGATACACAGTAGGTTTTATCAAACCATGCTCGCTTGCAATTACCACTGCTTCTGCGACCTGTTTCAAGTGTCCGTGACCCGCCGTACATGCTCTTCAAAGTAAAATATCAACTGACTTGCCAGGAAGTCTAGTTGCTCAGGCCGAACTGTTCGCTGTGCGAGCTTGGCTTTAAGTGCGCGGGCAAAAGAACATACTTACAAATGGCCCTCGTTGTACAGAGCGTCGACGGCTCGCAGCGTAGTCGTGATCGGAACCATCGGATCTAGGGCGTGGAGATACAAGGTACGGATTTTATGTTTCCCGAGCGCTGCGAGCGACCTGTTTAGAGATTCTCTGATGCCTTGTTCAGTGAAATATCCGTGCTGGCCGGAGTACACCCTGTATGAGTTGAAGGACAACGAAGATTGCGCACGGAAGGCAGACCGACTTCGTGTCCACGACGCAGTTTCCGAGGTCCATCTGGCCCAGAATCTAGTCACACGTGAGTCGACTCGAACGAACGAGCTGCGTGCGGCTCTGGGGCGTCCTGACCTCCTCAGATGTCCCACCTCCATAGAGACGAGCGGTATCGATCGTGTTGTAACCAAGTTCCACGTACCGATTCACGACTGCTTGCGCATCCTCCGCCGTGTGAATGCGCGCTCCGTTCGAGTTCGGACCTGGGCGGCCTATGGTCCCTGCACCCTGAACAAAACGTTGATCGATCAGTCGAACAACTTGCCCGCGCCGGACGAATGGGACGCACGAAGACAAGGGGGAATCGCGAGCGCATGGCGAGATGTTTGGGTTTGAGCTATGCGGTTTTGGTGCGGATCACAGATGATATACTTGGGCCTAGCTACGCCATTCAGGGGCATTCAGATGGACAATCCGGTGACCAGACTATTTAACGCTGACTATTCGAGCCATGAGGCAAACTGAAACCAATCCTGCCTCACGTTCAACTATATCACCAACAAGCTCCAGGAATAGAGCCTGGTGAAATAGAGAAAGATATCCCAGGCGCTAGTCTCAGGCTGGTGACCAGACCACTAGTAGTATCCCAGACCATCGTAACGCGTGAGGTACTTCGCACTACTCACTGATGGCATTCCGATCTTGCTGATTCTTGCAGCTAACAACGCCTCAGTCGACCATCCACCCTCGTCGTATCATCACGAATGCAGTGTACTACCATGGGGTATGTGGATACCATCGCACGAGAGCATATCCTCTTTGACTCAGACCGTCATGTAGCCACGCCAGTTTGAAATTCGTTCCGTGCCCATTCCAACCATCTCGGACAACGAAGTACATTGTTCCAAGGTGAGCACTTAAGGGCCGGTCGTCCCAGGCACAAGAAACAAAAACGGGGTCCTCGTCGCACGCGACAGCGATGTGTTGCGGTGTGGTCACTTCCATCCGCGGATAACATATCATCTCTCAGACCACGGACGGTCACACACCAAGGAGAATTCGTCGCGAGATTCTCTGTGCGTTCCCGTGATTGTCTACCACAGACGCAGGCCGACTTGCTCGAAGTTTCGAATCGCTTCTAGGTGATACCCGGTCACGAGGTCGTCGGTACGATCACGGCTGTTGGCATGGACGTGCGAGGATTCGCGATGGGCGAACGCTGCGTGGCTGATCCTGGGGTCATCGTGCGTCCTTCTTTTTCGCTAGTTCGACGCGGACAGTCTCTGCTCTGCGAGAACTTGAATGGTCGAGGAGTGACCCTGACCGGCGGTCTCGTGGAAGGCGTTGCCTTGTGAGTGCTCAGTGGATGGCATAACATAATACTGACCTTGGTCGAGCCCGCAGCGTGTGTTATCCACGGTATGGACAAACAGTCCTCCGGCTTGCGTGGGAGCGCTCGCCCTCGGGCAGGCCCGGCGGGCTGATCCTCGCCAAACGGCGCGCCCAGGGTGGTGATCGCCGCGAACGAAGGCGTCAAGACGGCGATCTCCAAGAAGCTCAGCGCTGAGTACGTCGAGCTGGACAAGAAAGATCCCACTGCGCAGTGGGCACGGGTGGGCGCGGACAACCCTGAGGCCACCGGAGTGGAACGCTCATGGTCTATGGCATCTACGCGAACGACGCACGCGTACACTGGACGCCGTCGAGCACCTGTCGCAGATCATCGAGTCTTTTTCTCGGACGCATTGTTTTCCTCGTGCGGTGGCCTAGTAGTACCTGGGTGGGTACTTGCTTGTTGCGCGTGCAGGGACGTCGGTCGAAGTCGGACTGAGGGTGGCTGACGTGTACATAATAAGCGAGCATCAACAAGCCATGGACAAGATGAACAACAGGGAGGCCTGGAAGGTCGCAGTGAAATCATGAGGCCAGGTGGTCGCATATGAGTATGGCGTAATTCTGGATGGCTTGTACTTGTGTGGTGACACGATGATCGATTTGAAACCGTGCTTCCCAGGAGATTGTTGAAGCTGAAACGTCGGCCGATTGGTTTGATGATCAACCGGCGTGAGGCCTTCAGGTTAGTCAGTGTCGTACTTTGATCGCGACACAAGGACTGTAAAACAACGCGAACGTCGACCAATGAGCGACCCGGGGTAGGCAACCATTGGTCTTCACTCGACCTCGACTTGTTACGAACGTGTGTTCTCCTTAATTTATACTGAATAGTCCAAGGCCAGAGTAAGCGAGCGCCAAGCGTTGGTGTGTGAGCGGCTTTTACACGAGTGAAGTGCTCCAAGTGGACCACCATCCCTTTGACCAGACTGGCACCTTAGTACGAGCCAACGATGGACCAGACGGTCATCGACATGTCGGACATCGAACTCATTCCACGACTCAATGCCGAATCATACAGAGAAGAACTACTGAGGCAAGTCTCACAGCTCCCGAAAGTCCCGGCGCCAATGTGAGTATCAAACGGTCGGGCAGCATTGGCGCGATGGCTTCACTACCCACTCGCGCAGATACCGGCACGCCGCCCCGTCGGCGCCCTGGCCATGGATGGACTTTGACGTCGACGAAAGCGAGGTCCGTCCCCTGCCCCCAGGCGGACTCGGCCAAGACCCGGAATGGAGTCGATACCCCCAGAGTCTGTTCGGAAACTGGACGCACGACCAGGTCGAGCGATGCAAGATCTTGAAGAAGACGCACGACGAACAGTGTAGTGTACACAAGGTGGACGTCTTCAACGACGGCTCGTTCGACTGCACCGGCAACGGCAACACGTTCAAGGTCGAGACGCCGAGGGGGTATTGGGATCACTTGGAGGCCAACGTGAGTGGTGCCACGTGTCGTTGGACGGAGCTGAGCCGCGCGCAATAGCCTCCTTCGGATATTCGGGTGCGGGCGCTGTTCCTCGAGAACATGACGGTGCCGATTCTCCAAATCCTGGGCACTAGGTGAGTGATTGATATCACACGTCAGCGTGGCAGCGATCTCACACCGGCCAGATATAACGTCGAGCCTTTCTTCTTTGCGTCCTCCACAAATTGGATTCCGTCGAGGTACCAGGAAGATCCCAAGGACGACGAGGACCGTGAGTGGATTTGGTCTGCCATCCGTGACCTACTTACGCCCATTAGATATCACTGTTGTGCTTCCGTTCATCCGTATGATGAAAAATCAAAAGCCAATTGAGCGAACATGGCGAGTGAAAACGGCATCTTTCCCTACTGATCTACCTGAAGACACGGAAGAGGAGGAACCACTTCCCTACGATAGTACGTCTATGTCAAGTCTCGTAGGAACTCTGTAACCGTGTATTTGTAGGCGACGATCATGTCATTGATACCCAAGCACCGCTCCTGCTTCCTGGTATGGGTACTTTCTGGTTGCACAACGTTCAAGTCTGACCAAATTTTTCAAGACCAGAAGATCCTCCTCCAAGATCTGCTTGCTATTCATATGCACCGAAACGCAAAAACTAGTACGATTATTTCGTATCATCCCACCTCGGAGCTACAGAGAACATCTGCGAAACGTCTTCAGTCTCTCGTTCAGAGGACAGGCGACAGCGTGTACTGGTCCAAGATTTACAAAAGATCCAAGGATCCAACGTTTCTCTTTCTTGCCATTCTCTGGTATGCACTGTATGCATGGGACGAGGCGTTCGAGGAGCTGTATCGCTACATCAGTGCCCTAGTGCGCAATTTGGGTTCTTCGGGGGTTTTTTTTTCCCACTGACGCTTCCGTAGGAAACCAATGTTCTCAAGAGCCATGACATCAATATTACACAAGAATTACATAAGCTTCAGGCACATCTGTTGTACTATCAGCAGCTCCTTCGGGACTTTGAGCTATCTGTAGAGTTCGTCAAAAACACGCCCAATCCAGCGATGAGCGTCCTCGCCACCGAAGACGAACGCAAAGCATCTGCAGAGCTTTTATCCAAAGAAGCACATAATCTTACGTCCGAAATACAAAGACTGAGTGGGCAGAGGCGAATGCTGTTTGACCGACTTCAGAACGTCATTCATTTGGTCGGTAATGAATAGTGCCCTTTCTTCCGCATTCCTCAACTGTCTTCTCTAGGCGTTTGCTAGCGTGAATATTGAGGATTCGAAAGCCATGCAAGGGTTGGCGGTTACGACGATGATGGACTCCGCTGCTATGAAGCAGGTACGTTGGATTTACTGTTTCATCTGAGTGCACTCAACTGCGTCAGATTTCCTATCTTACGATGATCTTCCTCCCGGCGGGTTTCTTGGCGGTAGGTCGTCAACAGCTTAGACCTCCCAAATAACTCATCTTTCCGCAGAATGTGTTCAGCATGAACGTCCGCGAGATCAACCCACCTACTACTGCGTCCCTCTTCAATTATATCGAGATCGCGGTCGGATTCACCGTACTCACCTCGTGGATGGCGGTAGCACTCCAGCGAGAAAGTAATTACCACCCGTCAGGGTGTAGCATCTGGAGACGAATTTTCTGGCCCGTGTGCTATCTGTTCCAGCTGATATACAACGCTAGACAGAAATGGCTCGAGTCAGCCGAGCGTCGCCGGCGACGTGTGAGTTCGTCCTTGATCGAGATCCCGGCGAAAGCAGCTTACGACGAGTGATCGGGTGTAGTTCCGCGAACCTGCAATGCTGCACGATCAAATCTGAGATTCTCTTTGACGACTCCGAGGACTAGAATACGGACACTGATGATCTATCTATGACTGTATCCTTGTTTCATGTGTAGCATCAGTGTGCTAGATTGGGTATCGGTCACATAGGCTTATTTAGGGCGTTTGGTAGGCACTGATGAAGCAGTTATGTACAACAAAGTTACAAGCCTGTTACAGAGCAACGACACTGTTGCCACGGTGCCGTAATCCGAACTTGCACGAGTCACCTCCACCTGACTTCTTCGCCGCCCACCTCTGGCCCGTACACGTCTTGTGTAGCGTTGGGACCACGGGGAGATGCTAAGTTCATTATTAAGCTTGTTTATCTTCGCTTTCCTAGTCTTTCTTTATGGCTATCTGAACGACAGGAAATTAAAACAGCTTCCTCGCGATGCAGAACTCGCTTTCTCCCCAACACGTCTTACCCAGCAAGGCGTGCGTGCAGCTGCTGACGCCCTGTCGAAAAAACCCGTCGCCATGCAGGACTTCCTTCCTCCGAAGACTGGTCGACGGTATATCGTAGTCGGTGGTGTATGCCCCTCATTTCCAACTTTGGGTGCTCCTTTCGGACTAATTTTCTCCTCAGGCAGGTTTCTTAGGGGGTTGGATCGTGCTTCAGCTATTGCAACGAGGAGAGAACCCACGCAAAATCAGGGTTCTAGACATTCGACCTCCAACGCGCCAGGACCTCCGCACTGGCGCTGCTCAGCAAGTAGCCTTTTTGAAAGTCGACATTTCTGACGCGGCTGCCGTGTCGGAGGCCTTCAAGGCGCCTTGGCCTGACGCAGAAGGGGAACTGGAAGTCACAGTGTTTCACACTGCCGCAAATATACGCTTTTACGAGCGTCATACCCAGCTGCTCTATCGCTCGCTCAAGGTGAACTATGACGGCACGATCAACGTGATCAACGCCTGCAAGGAAATCGGCGCAAATACCCTCGTCTATACATCGTCGGCATCCCTCTCCGTGCGCTGCTCTCGGTTTTGGTTGTGGCCTTGGGAATCGCAACCAGCATTTTTCGTCCAAGTGTACAATGATGGTGACATTCGTTCATCTCAACAACAGCATCGTCTATTCTCCAACTACGCGGTGTCTAAACTCGCTGCGGAGAAGGCGGTCTGCGCCGCAGATAACGCTTGCAGTAATTCACAGACGCTCAGGACTGGTTGCATCCGTCCTGGAAATGCTATCTTTGGTCCCGGAGGGGACATGGTCTGTGGGGCTTATCTCGTGCGCAAGCACAACCCAACGTGGATACCGAACATCTTGCAGTCGTTCACCTACGTGGAGAACTGTGCTCTCTCCCACCTGTGCTACGAGCAGCGGCTCATAGAGCTAGAGAAAGGATCCTCCAACCCGGACATCGGTGGCCAGGCCTTCCTAGTCGCGGATGCGGGACCACCAATCACCTACGCCGATCTTTACACGACGCTCAGCACGTTAGATGAGGAGACCGTATTCCCTATCGTCTCGCCTACTCTCATGCTGGGACTCGCGCACGTCATCGAGGCCCTTTACGTCTCCAAAGCCCTCTTGTTGATTTCGGGCTCGTCGATCGGACGCGCCATCGCTGGATTGATACCCAGTATATCCGGGGACATCGTCAATCTCCAACCAACCATGTTCACTCTCATGTCCGTTCACCTCATTTTTGATGACTCGAGAGCCCGCCTTCCGCCCGCCAAGGGTGGCCTCGGTTACAATGGACCGTACACGACCCTCCAAGGGATGTGTAGGACTGCCGAGGAATATTTCAAGTCTGATGGAAATGGAGAGGAGCGATCCTTGTCGGGAGGGGTGGGGTTTGGCTTCGAATCTAAGAAGTCCAAAGGGAAGGATCGTGTCAGGAACGGGGTCGGTGAGCGGCTAGATATGAATGGTGTGCCACCGAATTAGTATCAAATACTATGAAATAGATGTGACCCGTCCTGGCTTCGTGTATGAACGAGGTGTCCAGTCACCGTCAGAAAGTACCTTTGCCCCTTCGCATTGGGTTCGTCCATCGTCTCGTGCATTTCGTCAGTTATGTATGGGCATGATAGCCTCTCAGACTGCTGTGGGGTCCAAGGCACTCTGGAATCTGACTTTGCACCTACAGAACCTCTTCTTGAGCGGGGTACAAAGGAATGCGGTGGACGACGGGACCCTGACGTCTTCTTATAATCGCCGCATCGCTGGCGAGCGATCACACTTCTACGTTGCCTGTGCTCAAATCGACAACTCGCTGCTTAGGATCACCACGTCGCTGACGCGAGTGGTACTTGTCTCTGAGAGCAGGGGGAAAGCGACGCCTTCGTCTCAGGCTGTGTTAAGGTGGTTACAGCACTACAGTGAACTCGATCCGGAGGCCAGCGACCTGTCGTGGGCGCGACTAGTCCTCCAACTACAATTGTTCAAGAAATTCCTTTGAACATTGTCCTTTCCGAAAAAGGTAAAGCAGGTCATTTTTCAACCCGAAACGAAGGGAGGACTGAGCGACCTCCAAACCCATCAAAAGGTGAATGTTCCGAAATAGACGGTGAGTAGCTAGACGACAAATGTGATGACTCCTTGGGTTGGTGCTTCCTCTGAAACTTCCTTGGAACAGTATTGAAATGGGAAACCCACAAACTAAGAACAATGCATTAATGGCAGGAGGAAGAGGTGCTCGTTCTAAGCTCATCGTCATCCCTCAGAACCCCCCTTCACAATGCCTGCATGCACCAGGCTCGTCCTGATTCATTTCCTGATCTCTTGAGCTAATGTGCATGACTGATGACGATGGTGTCTTTTCTAGTACAGGCTACAGTCTAGTTTGCCTCGAACCATCCTCCCTTTGACGCCAAGGTCAACACAGTCGATGATGCACAGAAAATTTATTGATCTGTTTGTTAGTTCTTCACATGCATGCTGAAGAGGAATCGCCTGCGTGGTCATTCAGTTAGACTCAGACCAACCACAGGTAGAGCAATGGCAAGATGGCCGAGCGGTCCAAGGCGTGTGACTCAAGCTTATATAAGCTTGCCTGCTTAGGCGGGTTTCTCATCTCCGTATGGAGGCGGGAGTTCGAATCTCCCTCTTGTCATGCTTTTTTCAATGCTAATTCACGCAGGTACTTTCTGGCAGCAGTTCGACGGTCTCGTCCAGAATTGTGTGAGCCCCATGGTAACGAGAGACTCTGGAACACACCCAAAGGACTGCTTTTGACCCATCTTCAGCGGCAGCGCAAGTGGCACTGTACGACCAATTGTATCAAACCCAAATCTGATCTAGCGAGCTAATGAGCGAGGCACGAGCAACTTCAGGGTATCGTCCGCCGCTATCAGCGTCCCTGCCGAACTGGGCGCCGAGACCAGATGGCAACGACCAGGCGTGAAATCGGCCTCGAACACGACAAAGTCTGAAAAGCCATTGTGCTCCGAAGGCGCATCTCATACTTGATGTAACGTACTCGATTTCGATGCTGCACCCGAGACCTTGTAGTCATTGCTTTGATTGAACAACCTATTTTCAGTGCATGCCGCTTCAGCGACGTGGAGCAGTGAAGTTCTTCGCTAGTGGGCGTCAGCGAAAGTCATCATTGAGTGCGGCTCCTGGGCTCTCCGGCAGCAGGAAGTATCTCTCATCGAGTTTGTGTGAGTAGAATCGTTTGGATTTTGGCGCTTGCGCCTCGACTGATGTCGCCAATGCTTCCTTAACCTTCTCCGCATCGGACCCACCTGGTCCGCAGGGCAGCACTCAGTGTGACATTCAGTCCGTCTAATTTTTGGAAGACTGGCTTTGTCCATGCTGCCCGAGAAATCCCGTAAGCATCTCTCATAACAAACTTCGGCTGGACTTGCTCATTTCTCTCTCAGACCCTGCTCTCTCTCATTTTCCGTGCACACCTTACGGTGGTCTGAAACAACACCTCGTGATCTTATCACTCCCAGGCTCATAGGAATCCTCACGGACTGAGGCGTGGTTGCGTTTCCTTTCGGCACACGGACAAGAGCACTGAGCAACTCTCAAAACTGGTTTCACCTCTCGTGCGCATGCTAGCGTTGTTTTTGATGTGTACGCCTTTGCTACCAGGTCGGCTCGCTACGTCGTGCCATCCATCAAGGCGCATCGTGGCATTTCAATGACTGCACCTCCGTAGGCCGACGTGGTGATCAGCGGGAACGTGACACTGATAGGCAAGCCCAGCGACCAATCACGCTGGAATTTCCCGACCTGTCAGAAAGCTACGCCACGACGCCGAACGCGCGCGGGCCTCGATATCCATGGAAGGACACAATGGTAACCCGAATTGGATAGCCGCGCAATTGGCAATCAAACGACCCGAGAAGGGGTTGAACAGA